>CM043118.1:17547504-17744400 GCA_023701765.1 Hylyphantes graminicola
CATAATAGAAGATTGTAATATTTAATTATTTCTACAGTCAACCACAGATTAAGTATGCAGTTGCGCTCTCATCCGCGGAGGAAACGTCGTGAGTAAATAATCATCGTGAGTAAAAACATCGTGAGTAACCTCACTATCCAATTAGAGCAGGCGACGAAATTTCGCCTGCTCTGATTTTCTGCCCCTTTGAGATACTCTGATATTCGTGCGCCTTGTTACGTCAAACTTGAAAGAAAAAATAATTAATATTACACACTAACTGAAAAAAAAACCTAATAAAACTAATACAAATATGTCTTGAAATAACGAATAAAGTTGTTTATTGAGTGTGAAATACCTTTTTTTTATTCGATTCTCGCACTCGGAATTGAGAACTATTTACCCCTTTTTTCCGTAGAACATTTACATGCTGCAAACTTAATGTGAGTTTTACTGTAGCCTCTATGTTATTTTAAACATTTAACCAACTATCTAAGGCACAAAAAAGCACTTACCATTGATCCTTCATCAATGGAGTCTATACTGAGGACAGTAACGTGGAATCTTACAATTGTTGGCGTACCATCTGCAATAAAAAATATTACTATTTACTAAAAGTAATGGTGATTAGGTCAATTTTTTTCAGAAGGTAACTTTGATTTTTAATCATAATAATAGCCCTTCCTTGCGTCAGTATGTGAGAAGTCGTGTTCGTGGCGTGCTCCGGTAAAATCGTTCATAACTATGTAATTACTTGCTTAAACTGCCTAATTCTTATACTAAAACATTCCTTATCAATAGACGAACCTAATGATGTAACTCTCGATAGCTATCTTATCATAATTATCTTATAATTAACGAAAACCCGAATTCATCGCAATAGCCTTCAGTTTTGTCATTGTTCACGCACCAGGCAGCCATCTTCATCTTCTTCCTGGCCTGGATTCGCTCTTCATGTCATCGTCATCGTAAGAAGGCATCAAAACCACCATAGCCAATAACAGCCTGGCCTGGCCATTCATGCTCCTCCCAGCCACACCCTTTTACGCCCAATTACGCCCATCTGGTACAACCTCTGGAACCACGGCATCTGCGGACTGAGTTCGAGTCTGAACGCTTCGTAAATCGTGTTTGTTTACATTTTGCGTTGTTCATCTTCTGTCTGTTTTATTACGATCTTGACCTAACTGTTTGTGTCCTCAAGTTCTTACAGCAAATCAACTATTGCGAATAAGCGCAGCTACTATTTGGTGATTTTGAACGGTAAGAGTGTGTACTAATCTGTGTTTGAAAGTGATATTAGACTGCTATCCACTGCCATGTCTACTTCAAGTAAAACCATGAGTTGGCCTGCGGACCTCCGAGCGACGGAGTCATATAAGAAGTTTAGTGGCGCTGCCAAGTATACAGAATGCATCCCGTTATCAGCTTTACTAAAACAATTCAATGCCCTTAAAAATCCCACTAATCCCGTACTGGTAAACTCTATTGTTGAGACATGCAAATCTCTACGAGACTTCATGATTGTTTACACGAAATATCATCTATGTTTTACAACCCAAAATGTTCTGGTGGGAGAATTTTTCTCCCCCCTTATAACTAAACTATACCAAGAAATAATAACCCTCTCCAAAGATTTAAATGCTTCTAAAAGGTTATCAGACGTCTCACAATTAGATATATCTGTTACCGACACATCACTTAAACAAGATCTGATAGAGGCCAAGGCCAAGATTACAAAGCTGGAGGCTCAGATAGAAGCTATGAACGAAGCACAGCAAGTTTACTTGAGAAACGGGGTGGCACTCACCGAGATTAAAACAGTTCTGGACAATACATACAAAGAAAGGGCAGATGAACTAAAAGAAACAACCCTGGCAGCTGCAAAACAACTAGAGACCAACTACACAGAAAAATCAGCACTACTAGACAAACTCAAATCAGAATACCAAAAGAAGTCGGAACAAGAAGAGGCTTTACGTGCCGAGGTCCTAAATAAAATGTCAGCATCCATTGAGACTATAAGTGGTAACTTTTTTACTAACGAGAGTGCCCACATAGATAGAATTCTAAAAGGTATGGATGCAAATAAAAGTAACCACGACAACATAATGAAAGAAACACTGGAAAAATTCACAAACTTTGATACTAACATGTCCAAAGCTGTCACCCTTTTACAAGAGAAAGCCTCAGTTTCCTCTACTCATGCAGCAATTGATGGATCGACTCCAGATCAACCAACTTCATATGCAACAGTTGCAGCCAGCCATTCGACTAAACAGCCATCACCAAATACCGACGACAGAAATTATGTAATACTATTCTATCCAGCTGACCCAGAAAAGGCAATCAATATTCAAAACTTAAAAAAAGAAATTGAAGCCGGTTCCAAAGCAAAAAACCAATCAATAAAATGTATTAACATAGTATCCATACCAAAAGGAGTCAAAATGACCGTTCCCACATGTGAAGACCAACAGGCAGTCACAGATCTTTTCAATTCCACAGAACTCCAAGCTCTCTATAAAATTTATTCGCCAAAGGCTCCTGCCATAAAATTGTTAGTGAAGTTCACCACGTTTACAGACCAGAAGCTTTTAGAGGAAGAAATCATCAGAAAAAACCCCACCTTTGTGCCCGAATCTTTCAAGGCTCTATTTTCAATGAAAGCGGGTAACGACACACATTGGGTAATTGAACTGATCAATCCATATACAAGTTTGATAAACACAAAATATTTATATATCGCCCTTAAACGTTGTGTCTGCGAACCATTTGTATCAATAAATCACTGTAAAAAATGTGGAGCGTATGGCCACTCAAAGACTAGATGTCAAGCAGAAGCTTCAAGATGCCTTATTTGTGGTACGGTTTCCCCTGACCCCCTTCATATATGTTCCCCCAAATGCCTAAATTGCACTGAGATGAACCAGAAAACGGGCAGGTCAGACCCCACTTTCCATAAATCCGGGCACCACACGTGCGCGGAATTCCTAAGGCAAAAGAAGATAGCCCGCCTTAGATCGGGTATAGACAAATTAATTGTTTGAAATTTGTCTGAAGAAAACTATAGGTATTGTGTTCTTTTTTCTTTGACAAGGCCAATAAGGCCAGTCATTGCCAGTTGGCATTTTCGTTTTCTAATTGTTTTTGTGTTTTAGTGTTCACTTTTTTGATTTCTAATCGCAAGTGTTTCCTTACTATAACATCTGTTAAAATGTTAAAAGTAATTCAATTAAATGCGAACCACACCCCCACAGCAATCACTAATCTCTTGCAAATTTCTTTTAGCAATAACTTTGACATTATTTTAATTCAAGACCCATATATTAAAAATAAGGATATTCCTGGTGTTCCTTCCTTTTGCAGGACCTTCCTCTCTCGTCTCTATGGAGCGGCTATTATAGTCTGCAATCCCGAGCTTTTTGTCAACCAATTTTATAGCTCCAACTCTTCTGTCTTTATAGAGGTTAACTACAACAATTCCTTATTCTATATAGCATCTGTTTACTTAAGACCACACGACGACATTTTTCTACAACTAAAAGAATTTGACGATATTGATTTCATTTCCAAAAATTTTATTTTTTCTGGAGATTTAAACTGTAAAGGCAGAGAGTGGGGCTATAACATTACGGATACGAGAGGAAGGGTCCTGAAAGATTTCATAACTGAAAATGATTTTGTACTTTTCAATGTTCCTGGGCTTGGCCCCTCGTTTTCCACTGCGCACGCAGCGGGAAACCCGGACATCACTTTGGGAAGTCCGGCTTTGACCAACCACTTAATAAACTGGAAAATTTTAGACCTCGAATCCAACAGTGACCATAAATTTATTGTTTTTGATTTATTTCCCAATGTCCAACCCAACCAGTTTAATGACTTTTACTATAAAACGAAGTACCCCTTAAATAAATTCATTACTGCTTTTCTCTCCTGTCTTCCAGATTTTGAGCTACATCTAAAAAACGTTACCAATATTGATCAACTAGAGTCCTTTTATGTTTATTTCCTAAAGTATCTTCAAGGGCTTGCTTTTAAAAACATTCGCAAAAAAATCAAACCCAACTCCTTTAAATTTAAGTGGTGGTCGGGGGAGTTGGCCACGCTCAGGAACAAGGTTACGGCACACTATAAACGATACAACTCTGCAAGAAAATTAAATCTAGACTTAGCTGTTACCAATAATTTATTTATTATTTATAAAAAGAACAGGGCTATATATAAACGTTCATTAAAATTAGCAAAGCAAACGGCATGGAGAGATTTTTGCAGTAAAACCAGTGACAAGTATGGTGCAGCATTCAAAACCGTTTTTGGAAAAATTAAACGCCATCAAGGAATAGCCATTTCCTTCCCCGACAATCCCAACTTATCATACCCAGATAAACTCAATAGGTTACTTGATTACTCGTTCTGCACCATACCCACTGGTTTTGATCTGCCCGTTTATACTACTCCAATTAATCCCCCTTCAATTTCCCAGGAAGAAATATTTTGTGTCTTTAATAAACTCAAGGGTGGTAAAGCCCCAGGACCTGATAATTTCGATTATATTTTATGGAAGAAGATCTACGAGGTCGCCCCTCATTTTATAGTTAACCTTTTTAACATCACCTTTACATTTGGCTATTTCCCTAAGTGTCTTGCGGAGGGGAGGGTCTTCTTCCTGCTTAAGCCAGGTAGAGATCCTTCTCTCTGCGAATCCTATAGGCCAATTTGCCTACTGCCAACACTGAGTAAAATTTTGGAAAGAATTTTTGTCAATAAACTCAATAGATGGATTTTTAAAAACAATATTCTTCACGATAAACAATACGGCTTTCGCGAGCTTCGCAGTTGCGAGCTCGCAGTCTATCACCTGAAAAAAGAAATAAAAAACAGGCTTTCTCAACATAAGTTTACCGCCCTGATATCAATTGATATCAGAGCAGCTTTCGATAACCTAGATTGGAATATCCTCTTTGAAATTTTAGATAGGGGCGGCTTCCCGATCTTCTTCAAACGCTTTATTAGTTTCTATTTAGCGAGCCGGTCAGTCATCTGTAGTGAAAACAATTTTACTCTTAAAAAGCACATTTACAGGGGAGCTCCACAGGGTTCTGTGGTGGCCCCCATTCTTTGGTTAATTTATTTTAATAGTATTTTACACCTTAATAACGACCTATTTTTTCTTCAAGCTTTCGCGGATGATTTGATCGTGCTCGCTTCAGGCAATACTCGTAGCATTTTAGAAACTAATTCCAATGTTTTATTAAGTGCCATCTCTTATGTTTTAAATTCCCTTAATCTCGCCATAGCTGTCAATAAAACTAAAGCCCTAATTTTTATCCAAAGGGGTGTCCGGGTTGCCCGCAACCCCAATGGTACCTTAAGTAGAAATCCCATTATAAAATTAAACAATTCGTCAATCTCTGTGGTTAGAACTCTCAAATATCTGGGCATCACCCTGGACGACACTCTGTCCTTCACTCAGCACATAGATTCTGTTATTAACCGTTGCTTTAGTTTTTCAAATACATTTAAACAAGTTGTGGGATTTAACTGGGGGGTCAAATCAAACTTTCTA
The DNA here is from genome assembly GCA_023701765.1 of Hylyphantes graminicola. Classification (NCBI taxonomy): domain Eukaryota; kingdom Metazoa; phylum Arthropoda; class Arachnida; order Araneae; family Linyphiidae; genus Hylyphantes; species Hylyphantes graminicola. The sequence continues at coordinate 17,553,053 of CM043118.1, forward strand.
AAACTTTGGTACTTAACCGTAATTGAGAAAATTTTATCTTATGCTGCTGGTGTCTGGGGTGCTGCCCTAACCAAATTCCAATCTGAGAAATTACTGTCTCTTCAGAGAATTTTTCTTATCAGGATCCTGGGTGCTTACCGCACTACGCCTAATAGTGCTCTTTCCGCGTTGTCGGGTATCCCTCCGGTTAACCTAACTATTTTAACTCTGGCGAGAAAATTTCTGTTTTTACAAGGGGAGTATGATTTCCAAGATGACACCTTTCCTAAATTAGATAATTTTGATTGTAAACGTGCCTTCTGTTCCATTCCCTCTCAGTTCAAATTTTTAAAATTAAATACTTTACCCAATACATTCTCGCCAGAGGAAACCTTTGACATTTACACAGATGGCTCGAAAATCTCCGATAACGTGGGCTTTGCTGTGGTGATTTTTAAAAATAATATTGTCATTGAAAATTTTTACTTCAAACTTTCCCCATTTAATTCCGTCTTTCAAGCCGAGATGGCGGCAATTTGTTTTGCCGTGTCTTGGGCTGGAGAAAACAATTGTTTCGTTAACATATTTACAGATAGTTTATCTTCAATACAGGCTTTTGAAGGGACGGGCGGAACGACGGCTTTTGTTCTTCGCTGTAAAATCGCTCTCATCAATAATTTAAAACATTTTAACTTGCACTGGGTTAAAGCCCACGCCAATATTGAAGGCAATGAAATGGCAGATTTTTGGGCCAAGACCGGGGCATTTATTGGTGAGCCATTTATCATTCCAGCACCACTTTCTAAATTAAAATCTTACCTAAAATCACAACTCTTAATCTTATGGCAAAATTATTGGAACAATGCAACCACCGGACGCAGACCCCTTAAATTTTATCCAAAAGTTAATTTAAAGTTTCTACTATACAATAAATGTTTACTTTATTTTGTCACCGGTCATGGCCCTTTCCTTGCTTATCTATTTAGATTTAATATTAAGCCGTCCTCCGCTTGTCCCTGCAATAACGGAGAGGGAGATCCCGACCATTATCTTTTTTCATGCCCATATACAAAGGATTTTCACATAACTATGCCGTCTGCCGGTCTTGAGGAGGTGTGGTTTCGCAATATACTTAAAAATAGGAATTCAATATATAAAATTACACAATGCATTAATATATCCTTCTTTATCTGCAATCCACCTAGAACTTCATAATTCACTGCTTTAAAAATATTCACTGTATTAGAAACGGTCACTTGCGTTAGTTTTGTATATTTCTTTTTTGGGCCCCTTGCTCCGTTGAGCCCCATTGATTTGTAGAATTGATTTTATAGAAAGAAGTTACTGTTTTTACTCATCTATGTAAGCACGTATATTATTTATACTATTGTTAATACTTTTATTAATTTATTATTATAGATATGTATTATTTTGTTTAAGTTTCATTCGAGTGCCACTCCCGGACTGGGGGCCTTGGGTCATAACGCACAGGGCAATTCTTGCCTTGCGTTCCCAGTTCTGGGCTATGTAATGTAATCATAATAATAGACTTAGCATAAATCCTTAGTTTGACTTTAGGGGAGAGCAGGGGAATCCCGCCACCTCGGGTAATGCCGCCACCCCTTGTATCTCGCCAGCGGTGTGTGTGGGAGGGGGCTGTGAGCGCTGACCTGTAGCAGGAAACAAAGTAATTTGTAGTATAGAAGATAATGGCCGTGCGGTGAGTTGGTGTAAAGTTATTTAAAAAATACGGTTTTTAGTGATTTTCATCTAATCTTGAGCCTTCGGAAATTAAGCGATAAGTGACTGCTATCTCTAAGTTAGATAAATCAGTTATATATCATTTAAAAGAGTAATTATTTGGCTATTTTATCACGTCGTTAGTTTGGACGCTAGGTTAACTACCTTTCTTTAAACAACCGTCTATGCCATTTTGTCTTACTGGGGTAATGCCGCCACATCACTCTGGGGTTATGCCGCCACATGCAAAAGGATGGCGGCATAATACGTAAAATAGAAATTTCATATATTAGCCCTACAACCTATTAGTTTTCGTTAGAGATACCACGTATTCGAAAAAGAATAGTTGAACTGGTCAAATAGACCAACGAAGCTTTAAAAAAAAAACTGCATAGTTAGTTGCACACAGAAAGTTAATAAAAGAGCTGTACCCTGTACAATTTACCATTCCAAAGTTAATTGAAACTATTTTAGTTCTATATGTATTGCTTTATTATGTAATTTTCCATTATTTATATATTATTTGCTTTGTTTATTGATGTGGCGGCATAACCCCAGTGTTGTGGCGGCATTACCCCAGATACCGGGGTAATCCCGCCACTGTGCGAGCTTTAGAAAAATACAATTTTATTCAGTTTCTATTAAAAATTTAAATTTTAAAAAATCACTACAAGATAGGTAATGAACTGTAGTATGCTATAATCATTACAATTTGCATAAATTGCAACACAATTCTGCATGAAAATTGAATTTCCCTTAAGGTGGCGCCATTCCCCTTCTCTCCCCTACACTGTAACAAAATTCTGAAAAAATACCGTGTATTCTGCGGTTATTTTTTTACACTACACATTTATTCTGCCGTGGGCGTGGGCTAGTAAACTGCAGTAACTTCCACAAGAAGTTGGACCTTTGTTGCAGGCACCCAATTACTTTAACATAAATGGTACAACAATGGAAATAAAATTTATTTCGGATAAAAAATGGTACAACTCATTGTTGTGATAAACTGCAGTTAACCTGCCCACGGCAGTTATTGTACATTAACATTTGTTGTACACCAAACTGCTGTTTTCTTGAGGTACGAGAACTCGTATTTAAACATTAATCATTTACATAAAACTAGTCAATTTTAAAGTTCACACTAAACATACAATTCCGCGACTAAGATTTAATTTCCTGATACCCACTTTGCTTCATTTAAATTTTTTCAAAACATAATTCGACAAAATTCATTGAAACTTCCCCGAAACAAACACTACAGTTTATATAACTCAATCTAAAGGAACTTTAATTCACTAGTTTACAAAGGCTTGTAGAAGTTATGTCTGGGGGCATTTAAATTCTAACACAGTAGCCTATGTAAAACCTGAAGTTTAATTGCATTCCGAAAAGCCCGCAAGATGAATTTATATATGATCAACATTGTCTGACACTGTGGCGCATTTAATGAATATTTAAGCTTTCTGGTATGGGGAATTTTCTAGAATAAATTACGTTTTGACAAGTTTAATGTGTTTCCCTTTCATGAATTATTTGCCAAAAATATACATACATTTATTTTTTAATAACATTAAATATGTCCAAATATTAACCAATTGTGAGATACGCAAGTTGGCAGAAGTGGGAAAATTTTTTACACTGCATAAGTTTAAAATTTTAATTTGTAACTGAAAATTGATTTTCTTGAAAAATTTAACATTGTATTTCAGTAGCAGATGATTATTACTAACTGCTCTGTATTTTATTTTTAAAAATCTGTAAAATTGTACAGTTTTGTAAAATTTAAAATTTTGTAAAACTTTAAAAAAAATTTTTTGTAAAACTTTAAAAAAAATTAAAACTTTACAATTTTGTAAATTTTTTGATTCTGTAAATTTTAAAGTTTTGTAAAATTTAAAAAAATTCAATTTTTTGATTCTGTAAAATTTTATATTTTTGTAAAATTGTAAAATACATAAATTTTTAAAGCGTAGGGGAGGGCAGGGGAATCCCGCCACCTCGGGCAATGCCGCCACCCCTTGTATCTCCCCAGCGGTGTGTGTGGGAGGGGGGCTGTGAGCGCTGATCTGTAGAAGGAAGCAAAGTAATTTGTAGTATAGACGCTAGTGGCCTTGTGGTGAGTTGGTGTAAAGTTATTTAAAAAATACGGTTTTTAGTAATTTTCATCTAAATTTGGGCCTTCTGAAATTAAGAGATAAGTAACCGTTATCTCTAAGTTAGATAAATCAGTTATATATCGTTGAAAATAGTAATTATTTGGCTATTTTATCACGTTGTTAATTTGGACGCTAGGTTATCTACCTTTCTTTAAACAAGCCGTCTATGCCATTTTGTCTTACTGGGGTAATGCCGCCACATGAAAGAGGATGGCGGCATAATCCGTAAAAATAATAGAAATTTCATATATTGGCCCAACAACCTAACGTATCTGAAAAAAAAAAAAAACTGAACTAGCCAAATAGACCAACGAAACTTAAAAAAAAAACCTGCATACTTAGTTGCAAATGGAAAGTTAACACAAGAGCTGTACGCTGTACAATTTACTATTCCAAAGTTAATTAAACCTATTTTAGTTCTATATGCATATTGCTTTATTAGGTATTTTTCTATTATTTATAGTTTATTTGTTTTTTTGTTGATATGGCGGCATAACCCCATGGTGCCGGGTAATCCCGCCACTGTGCAAGCTTTTAGAAAAAAAAACAATTTCATTCAGTTTCTATTAAAGATTAAAATATTAAAAAATCACCACAAGATAGGTTATGAACTGTGGTATGCTATACTCATTACAATTTGCATTAATTGCAACACAATTCTGCATGAAAATTCAATTTCCCTTAAGGTGGCGCCATTCCCCTTCTCTCCCCTACGTTGCTTGAAAACCTTGCAGTCAGGTGACAGGTTTATACGGCTGTATAATTCAAAGAGTTAATACTCTTTTAAAATGTAGTAAAATGGAAGCAGTGGTGGGTATTAAATGAATGTATGGAAATTATTAGTTTGCGATGGCTTTTTTTTACAATACAAAAAAAACTTCTCTTTCATGGAAAGTATACTTGCTTATTTTAACGAAAAACAAGATTGCGTTTTGAAACCGTATCACAACTAATTCTACATGACTTTACTCCACTGGATTCCCTTATGATAGGGGTTGTGGTTGTGAGAGTTTCTTTCAGTTGTGGGACTGAATGGCCGAGTGGTTTGGACCATTACACCAGCTGTCAGCGCGCTGTAAAGGGTGCTGGTTCGATTCCCGCCTTCGCACTTTGTGTACTTTCCTTTCTCTGTGACAGTAAAAATTCTTTTTCTGTCTGTTTTAATTGACAAAGGCTTATATCAGCGGCTGATCAGGCACACAAGCCGGAATATATATGTACCTAACACTACCCTTTCAGTTGTTCACCGTTTTAACGCTCACAATGTTTGATTAGGTTAGACAAAATTGTCGTTGCACTAGAAATACACGAAGGCTAGTAGTGACGGGCGTCGTAATTTAGAACCACTGTCAAGTTACGACTGACACCTAAATAGGCACCCAACGCAACCGTTAGAGCAACATCGTACGCGGCGACTTCTATCGTTGGAACTTTGAAGCATACCTAACGTGCACTCCCTCTACACATGGGGTGTTCTTTGTCGGACATTTTTGGTTACGCCAGCCGTTTATGGGTCGGCAGTTATTTTGGCGATAACCGGACACGAACCTATGGCATTTGGCATGCAAGGCGAACACCTTAACTGACTGGGCTCCCCATCCAATCACAATGTTTTATTTCTTTATATTATACAATATCCCTGAACTTATTTATTTTAAAAATGGGAGACACCTTATAAATTTCCTAACCAAGTGCTTTATTAGGAATTCATAAACCTGTTGACAGTATTTAAAGATTTCCAAAATATATGCAAGTTAATTGAAATCTATATTATTTTTTTAATTAGTTCACTTACCAATTTATTCTCAAAATTTCAAATATCATTTTGAAAATGTTGAAAAGAAACGTTTTGAATTAATTTGCTCTTCTTAAAAATATTTAGTTTCACACTAATTGAAAAATCTAATTTGCACTGCAACTAAATTAAATTTTCTCACAACTAGTAGCATATTTTAGATTCTTCCTTATCATTCTTTTCATGTCTAATGCTAAGAAGTCATGAATTATTCATCAAATTTATATTGTTTTCTAAGGGTCATGTTTATTTAAAATAAGTAGGGTACACGTTAGCATTCAGAGCGTCACCCTATGCGTAAACTTGATTTACATTTAGACAGAGAATATCTCTGTTCCTTGATTTAAGGAAATTCTGAAACTTTCCAACAATTGGTATGTATAGTTAACTTGGCCCAACTAATAGGAATTTTAATACCTATTTTAATCAGAAAAAGACAGTGTAGAATAAATAACTAGCATTGCAGTTGTTCAAATGTTTATTTCGATATTCAAGTCGATACCTTATTCTGTCTGTTTCTCTGTTTTTACTATAGGCTGATTGGTATAATGCGCTTAATGCACTACTGCATTCCTTGAAAAACATTCTTATTCTTAGAGTGATAATGCTTCCATGATTTTTCCCTTCCAGTTAAGATTATTTTTGTCAAAACTAGTTTGTATGTCAGTTTGTTTTTGTTGCACCAGTTTGTATTTAAATTTATGCTGACATTTCTTATTAAATATATACATTTTAGGAAAAGGTTTTAAAGCATTTTTTTTTTTTTTTTTTGAAAACTGCATTCAAATATTAAAATAACTTTTACTTGTTCAATTACATCTTATTTTAATTTACTAATAAAAATATTTACAAAATTTGAATTTTGTGGTAAATATTGTTGTAATTCACAATGATACTCTGAAATTAATAATCAAATGTTCAAAAAATGTCGCATGACAAGTTTTGCAAAATTTAAAAAAAAAATGAATCTTCTGAATCATCCAAATTCAAATACTTATTACTCTTCAATGTAAATCGTTTGGTGCAACTTTATCACATAAAAAAGGTGGCAGAAAGTGCTCCTTTCAGCTTTGTAGGTAACCATAAAGCAAAAAGTAGATTAATTAATTTTTTTTCTTCCGTAATTTTGTACCCAAGTCCTATGTTTGCACCGAGGTTGACTCAACAATGCAATTTTTTGATTGAGTTGTGCGTTCCTAAATTCCATGACTTGTTTAGAGAGAAGGGGATCTAGCCAAATATAACGTGATTTCCCCCAAAAAAATCAAAGTAAAATTGCAAAAAAAGGGGTTACATTCATGTAAAATTTGTTTCTGGACTTAAATATGCCAGAATCTTGCATGATGGTATTTATAGGACTTTCCAAGTTTGGGGTTGGTCATGGTCAACGATTATTATATACATTTTAAAGTTTTCAGAGTATCAAAAAGCTTCGAGAAAAAAGTTGCACATAATAAAAATAGAATTTTGAAAATTCTTAAGTGAGATTATAGGGAGGTGTTGCTAAATGTCATCAGTAAGAAGGAGGGCGAAAATTCATTAAAATCTCATCACGTACTTTATGGACGCTTCCTTACATGAACTTTGCGGTAATGGCTCCTTACACCGGTTTAGCAAAATCCACATTTGTACTGTGTAACATATCCGAAAATAAATTCATTTGGCAAATTTTATCGACCTTGATGAAATATTTATTTAAATATTAGGTAAATAAATTTTTGAACAAATGAAAATTAACATTCGTGCAAATTTTTCAGAAGTTTCATCTATCGCAAAATAATCGAAACTTAATCATGTGTACCATTTAACTAATAAATGTAATATTATATATTTGCACAGTTGTAAGTTTAAATAATTAAATGAATTTTTGATAAATTATACCACAAATTAAACTGAATTTTCTAACTATACCCACCTACCTCATAACCATCAAACACAATTCTTCTCTACATCCACTAAATTTAAATAATTCAGCCAATAAGGACTCAAAACCTAACTACGAAACTTCAAACTGGACATACGATATTGAATTAACTATTCTCAGAACCTCTTCAATATATGCTGCCCAAAGTGTGATAAGGAGCCCCACTTTACTAACTAGGGTTTAATTCCACTACCTCCATCTATGCAAATAAGTTGAATTATAGAATACGGGTCTGTAAGGATCCGCATCAATTAATCTGATAATGGCGACCATATTTCAGCGATTAATTTAGGCATGAGGAATTGGCAACGCAATAGTTAATTTCACAATAAAGGCTAGGGTTCAGTATAGTGTTTGACACAGTTGTAAGTAACCCTCTCTAATTATAATTAATAAATGATTACTATTAATTGTTATTATTACTTATTATCACAATTATTTATTATTGTTGCCATCATTATGTTTAATGCTATTATTACCATCGCCAAATTCAAATAGCTATCATTTTTATTTTTGGATAATACTATTAATGATCATTAATTAATTAATAATAATAGTGAACTATTATAACTAATAAATAATAACAGTCAAATATTATGATTAATAAATAATAATAAAAATCATTTATTAATTATAATATTTTACTAGTATTTTTATCTTTTCTTCTTCGTATTAATACTATTATTATTAATATCATTTTCATTATTAATATTATTCTTCGAAAAATTGAGTTTATAAAAATGTGCATATATAAATAGTTTCATTCTTGACAATAATAATTAACGTTACGCCTTTGTCACTGAGGCAGTCAACTGAGGCATTCCAAAACGGAGAGCTTTAGATAGCTAATATAAAATTAAATTATTGATGGAATGTGCAGTTTTTTTTAAGTTACTTAGGAATTTATATAGACACAGTTAAAGTTAGAGAGATAATTATGATACGAAAAATAAAAAATAAGTCGTCGTTTTATTTAGTTAGGTTAATGTGGTTTTGACATTCAACTGTAGGAAATTTTTTTTATGATAGTTTTATTGTAACTAACTATTACCCCTTTAAAAATTCATTAAATTTTTTCATGACAGCTCTCAATTTTTTTACAGATTGAAATGCAAGTACTTAGTTTTTTCATGCGGTTTTCATTATATTCTTTTATCTCCTTAAAAATTCCTTTAATTTGTTCGTTTGAGCTCTCAATTATTTATAGATTCAAATGCAAGTCCTGAGTTTTATATACAGTGACATACTGGTTACATATAGTATAAAGAGCTCCATATATGAATAACTATAATAGTTCGTATATATTACCATCGCCTTTTGGAGGTTGTAAGTTGTCATACTCTTCTGGACTGGCAGGCAAAATAGTATTGAAGTCTAAGCTCGGAAATCTAATAGAAAATGAAAAAAAAAAAGAGATCAAATTTAATGTATTCAAATAATTAATCATATTAAACAGATACAAAAAAAAAAAGCATTTGCGTAACATGATAATACCTCACGGCTTCTTGCTCCTTAAACAACATTATTATCAATACAATCGAATTGCTATTAACCTTTAAGTTTGCTGACAATCATTCATTGAATTAGCAGTTCAAAGGATGGAATGAGAGAAATTAATTATTCTTAATTCAATTCCTTTCTCTTCAGATTCAATTATGATTTCAGGGCGTCCATAAAAAGTAATGGTTCTCGAGGCTTTTTGTATAATAAACAATTGGCGGAATTACAGTTTATTTGGTAGAGAGGCTGTTTGCAAAATGAGAGATAATGTATTTTTTTCTAGAAATATTATTATTTTTAAATTGGAAGAAAGCTCACGGAGTGTTAATTTTTTTAGAACTAATATACTTAAGTAACTGACTTTTTTTCCTAAAGTGTGTCAAAAATTTAAGACTTGATTAAAAAGGTGATACTACACTGTAAAAAAAACCTGTTGTTTTTACAGTTAAAAACTGTCAACTTTGAAGCCAGTTAATAACTGTTTATTTTACAGTTTAATACTGTAATTTTTTACAGTTTAAAACTGTAATTTTTTTACAGTTTAAAACTGTTATTTTAACAGGAGGAAACTGTTAATTTAGCAGGAAAAAACCTGTTAATTTAGCAGGGAAAAACTGTTAATTTAACAGTTTTTCCCTGCTAAAATAAAATACCATGTACCAGTCCTAGGGTAACCCTAACTAGTCCTCGTGACCAAGTGATTACTTTATTGCAGGTGGCGCACTATTCGGCTCGCATGCAAGAGGCTCCTGGAAGAGGTATAGATCTGGCCCGGTTTTGATTCAGGAAACTCTTGTGTACGAGTGCAATACTGATCCGCCTGCGACGTAGTAATTACTCGGTCGTGAGGGCTAGTATTGGGTATTTGTGCTTAACGATGATCTCAATCACGTCCCTGTTAAAATTACAGTTTTCCTGTAAAAAATTACAGTTTTAAACTGTAAAAATTACAGTTTTAAACTGTAAAATAAACAGTTATTCACTGGCGTCAAAGTTGTCAGTTTTTAACTGTAAAAACAACAGGTTTTTTTCACAGTGTATCAAATTTAGTCAAAAATGTGTCAGGAGACACCCCTAAAAATCATTTTTGAAATATGACATCAACAGACCATGAGATCAAGGAATGGACTTAGTTCAGGAATTGCCGACCCTGCAGCGCAACGGTTAGGGAGCTAGCACTGGAACTTCTGGGTTCGGGTTCGAATCCCGGTTAGGCATGGATGTTTGTGTTTGTCAATAAATGTTGTTATTTGTCTATGTGTTTGTGTCGTTCTTTCTATATGTGTATTGTCTGTGTTACTTCTGGCGAGTAGGGCAACGGGCTATAAAGCCTACGCTCCTCCCTTCTAGAGGGCGCATTCCAAGTTAAGTTAAGTTAGTTCAAGAATGGGAAATAACAATAGAAAGTATCAAAACTGTGAAACGTGCATGAACAATTTGGTGACTTAAAAAATATATATATTTATATAACGGCTAAAAATAAGTGGAGTGGTACAGAAAAATGCCCATAGGGAATTTTATTTTCCATATTAATTCCCTTTACTTTTTGAAAAAATTAATTGATTCTCTTTCCCGTATCATTAATAGCTTCCCAACCAAATGAATAACTCGTATTAGTTTGTTTAACACAAAGGTACGTCAATTTAAGGGGGAATTGTTTCTAAATCACAGTTCATCCAATGAAAAAAAAAATAATAATTTCCTAAGACACGTTATTCTGGCTGAATCCAATTTTTTAACGAATGTTATTTTTTTTTGTTAAATAAAGCTGTATTATAGGGTTCTAAAATCCTATTTTTAAAAAAAATTAGTTGGAAGATATCTTTTAATTTTCAATAAATACATTTACAACATAATTTTCGAACCGATTTCAAAATGTAGGATTAAAGAGCTACATTTTTATCATGTATAAAAATATTTGTAAAAGTATACAATGCAGCTGGATTAAAATGGCTCATAAAATTATTATCTCCCTTTTGTCTAACACTGAGACACAGAGAGAAATGTTTTCCTCTCCCATTCCCTCTTAATTACAGACAGATACATTTTAACGCATTGTAATAATTAAAGGATATTCTAAGTCACGCTTACGGTGTAGCTTTCATTAAAACCAGAGCCTGCATGAGCCAGAACAGAGGCGAATGGTGGTATGCATACAGCATTTTAACATCTGGATCGTGCGCTTGATGACTCTGCATTGAAGACCTGAAAAGTAAAATAAAATCTATGAGTAAATCAAACAAGTACAAGAAACTAATGATACCTAGAGTAGTGTATACATTTTTTCAACTTTAACAATTAAAACACCTTATTTAGATTAAATAAATTCATTCTAATTTAACAATATTTTCTGTTTTTAAAATAATTTTAAATTGTAGTTTCTTATTTGTGATGAGTAAAAACTAGTGGAATCTATTATAGATTATTTAATTTAATGCTGCATTGAGATAAACTTCGAGGGAAAAGCGCAGTCTACCATATCACGTCGAAAATATAATTGAAATTCCGAAATTATAACGGAATTTTCTTGAAGGAAAAACTATAAGTCATATATTTGTGTGAAAAAAAAATCTGACAGTTACTATAATAACTATGTTGTATGTTAATCCCCTGAGGGCACCGCAAATTGCTGAATAAAAATTGTATTCACTGCATGAGATTAAAATGAATTTTTTTTAACCTGATGATGGAAAGAAAGTATTTAAAAACCTCATACGATGCATACAACATATGTTGACTGTTTTTTTCTTAGTGGAGTGTGAAATTACTTTGTACACGTGTCCTTTGGTCTGAATTGAAAATTGAAACAAATAAAGAAATTAAGAAACGAACGCCAGCTGTCACAATATAAAAAAATGAACCATTTTTCCCCCTAACACTTTTAAGAATAGTTCGGAAAGCCACGGTGAATATTATGATGTAAAGTTTTGGAAATTTGAGTCAAATTGACTGGAATTTAACTGAATTTTTTCGCAATTTGATTCTTGTGTTTGAAAATTACGTGAATTTTAACGCTGCCGCTCCATCCCCCCACCTAAAGCCGCGGTTTCCTCGGAGTCCGTCAACAGTTTTAAGCGGTCGGACTTAAGGGGTCACAGGAGTCTTAAAAATGTGCAAAGAAGGTACTACAAAACATAGTTTGATCTTTCGTGTCATTTTTTTAACTACTCAATGTATAAGTATAATTTTTGTATATGTAATTCTACAAGATTTATTTATTATAAAATAAGTTTTAAAATTCATGAAACTTTAGCCAAAACTAAAATAAATGATATTAAACATGAAGCTATTTGAACACATTGTGATTAGGCTTGCGCGGCAAATTGTGAGGTCAAAATTGAAAAAATGACCAAGAAAATGACTTTATATTGTACAAATATGTGCAAACAAAGACTTATACCTAAATTCTCAGCTCAATTTGAATTAGAAATTATTTTAAGAACTTTTTTCTAAAAAAATTAATAAAAATTTAAAAATTTTGATTTTAAATTTTTTTAAAAATAATTTCTAATTAAAATTGAGCTGAGAATTTAGGTATAAGTCTTTGTTTGCACATATTTGTACAATATAAAGTCATTTTCTTGGTCATTTTTTCAATTTTGACCTCACAATTTGCGGCGCAAGCCTAATCACAATGTGTTCAAATAGCTTCATGTTTAATATCATTTATTTTAGTTTTGGCTAAAGTTTCATAAATTTTAAAACTTATTTTATAATAAATAAATCTTGTAGAATTACATATACAAAAATTATACTTATACATTGAGTAGTTAAAAAAATGACACGAAAGATCAAATTATGTTTTGTAGTACCTTCTTTGCACATTTTTAAGACTCCTGTGACCCCTTAAGTCCGACCGCTTAAAACTGTTGACGGACTCCGAGGAAACCGAGGCTTGAGATTCATTAATATTCGGCTCAACAACATCCCCCCCCCCATCCCTGAACATATAACGTAATTTATGGAAGCTCCCCCATTCTACTTCAATAATATACTACTATTCTGGTAGAGTTAATATAAACAACTTGAACGTCGAAAAATGGGAGCAAATTCGGGAGGCCTAAGTGGGGACGAATGGTCATAAAGCACCGTAAACGGATAAGTGGCAAATCTCGCATTGAATTGAATGCATAAAATGCATCACTATTTCATGTACAGTGTAATATATAAAACCGAATCTTTTCAGGCTGTATTGAAACTAGTCTGAATGTCATCAACACACTCCTTTTTTAATTTGTATTTATTTCTACAATTTCCTGTCAACATTGAAAAGCAAAAAAATTTAGTTATAATTATTGTGTTTAGGTCAATATTAACAAATTATTTAATTTCAATCGTGTTAAATGGATATAAAATACTGATTTTAATGAGGCTGGCGAGGTCCGGTAGACGGAAGTTATATTTTAAGGATCTGTCCCGGACTCAGCCAAGCTTTAGGAGGCAGACGAAAATAAAAGATAAATGAAGAATTATTTATAAACTGGTGCACGATAAATTTGTACAGATCCAAAATATTGACGTCGAGTAGAATGTCGTTTTGGCATTACGTTGGTTTCCTAATCAGGTGACGGTCTCATCACTTGACAATGGTTTAATTCCATTATCTACCGAGTAGCTTTTGCCAATAGCTCTCGTATATCAACTCTAGTGTAAAGTTAATCCAAGGTAACACGAAATTATTATTATATATAGAGGACTCGTATAATGCGCTATAAAAATGTATAATTTCTGAGGTGCATAATTAAATAAAAATCCACAAAAAAATTTTGCCAAAAGTTGTACCTTAAAATAGAAGAACAGAAAAAAAATGAAAAACAAATTACAAGAAAAAATTTAGCTAATTCTTTCTTAAAAAAAAGTTTTTAAATCAACTGTATTATTAGACTGTAGTAGAATATCAAGGAAACAAGTGAAATTTTGGCGGGAAACACGTAAATATGGAAATATGGGATATAAACACACAAATTAGGAAAGGTCATCTCTTTATAAAATAAATAATGCATCAAATAATATATTATTCATATTTAAAATATATACATTGTGAAATGCTCAAAAAAATAAATGAATATATAAAAAGAAACCGCAAGTAAGATGCCCTTTTTCATCTGTTTAATGACAGAGTAGTCAAAACAACGAGCCTCTAATTCACAATAAAAAATTATCTTCATTGTGAATGCATAGACATCTGTCTGTAGCATAAAAAAGAGCTTCTACGCCATATTGGCGCCAAATTTATTCGTACTGGAAACTATATATCAGCGTATAATAAATTAATATAAAACAGTGTTTTTGTGTAAAAGGAATTTTTAAGGACATACCTTTTTTTAAATTTAATATTTTTATCGTAAATTATTGTTTCTATTGCATTTTAATTCTAAAATGCTTTTGGCCACTTCTAACACAAGTTACGGTACACATTTACAGCAAAAATATTGTATCTAATATAAATGAAAAAAAAAAGACGAACTATAAAGGATATTTTAAGCGATATTAGGCATGATACATTGTACGCTACGTCCGGATATACTTGGACCATGACAGATTTAACGTGCACTATCTCTACATACTTCTTGTTATTTAATTGAGCAATTTATTTTCATCTATGGCAAAATCCGTTTTAAGGATGGCGCGATCAGTTACCAATAATTCATTTACCCATAATCAGCCTCCATTTGAAATAGCAATGCATCAACAACTCATGTTTCCTTGGAGTGCTTTGATGTATTTTTTCGCAAGCAATAAAAAGAAGTAGCTAAAATAGTTTACGCAATTACCTGGGTGACACATTTGAATTTTCGTATTTGTATAACATAAAGATATAAACAAAACTACCACAATTTGCAAATCGTTCATTTACTTTACAAAACTTGAACATTGTGCACAAGTACGAAGTTTAAAAAAAAACAAAACAAATTTTAAAGTTGTTAAATGTAATTTCATTTCTTAAATTTTATAAAAGATTGCACTTAGTAAATTGGTTAAGACCAATAGTTTCGATTACAGTATCAAGTTAAATATATTTTTTTTTATAGTTTTGGTTCGATTACTGAAAAAAAATCACAAAACTATTTCATTATGTACGGTATCAAGTTTTAAAAAAAAAACTTTTAAAAACAGTTTTATCTATTAAATGCTTTTCTTTTTATCTACAATTATATTAAAGATTGCATTTAGTAATACGGCTAAAACCAATAGTTTCAATAATAGGTTCAATAACTAAAAAAAAATGGCAAAACTATTCCATTGCGTACAATATCAAGTTTCAAAAAACTTTTTTAAAATATTTTTAGTTATAAAATGTTATTTTTTCTCAAACTTTTTACAAAAGTTTAGTTTACTTTTAGTAATTTTTACAAAAATTTAGTAAATGGGTAAAATCCAATAGTTTCGGTTCGATAATTAAAAAAAATGAACAACTTCCCACTAACTTCGGTTGCGCAAGAGAGTGAAAGAAAAAGTTATGAATCAGCTTTGTTGTGGCTTTTGAAGTTTCGTATTTTAGGGTTGCTTAATCTTTCACTTGGCGCGTTTTGAAAGTGCGAATATTTTTGTATGTTATTATTACAATTCCCATAAACTTTTAGGGGGAAATTAAAATTTTGATTTCCTAGTTTTAACAAATGTATTTGTTATCAATTTACTATTACCTTTACGTTTCACTTTAATAATTTATTTTTATTAGTAATAACAATTATTATTCTGTTAAATATTTAAGCTTGAGATTTCAAGTTCTTTAATTTCATTTAAAAATATTCATAATTTTGTGTTTTTACTTTGTAAATTTTTGAACCATTAATTTTTTAATCGTTCAAATTTGTCAATTTTTGAGTGACCATGCGAATAACTGGCCCAATTGACAAACCATTTGTGATTTATTTTATTTTGTTATCTAACTTCAAAAATATTTTAGAGATGTTATTAAGCTGGCTATATATTTATCTTAACCCAATGCCATGCAATAATTATCATAAAAACGGAAAAATTAACTTCAATTATGTAGAAGTCTTTTACTTTTGTTTCAGTAAGAGGATACTTAAAAAAAATTGACACTGCCGCTATAGTGTCCTCATTTGTTTTATGTTTTGTTTATTAGATGAATTAAAACTTAGAGAAACCATCTAAAGTCCTATATTTTAAGTTCTGAACTGTAAAAAAATCTGTTAATTTTTCATAAAAAATACCGTATACATACAGAAAAATACTAATAATAAAATACTAATAAAAAATAAAATAAAAATAAAATAAAAAATAAATAAAAATAATAAATAAATAATAAAAAAATAAATAAAATACTAATAAAAAAATAGTTGTTTCTATTCTTAACCCGTAAAGTACTGGGCTGTAATCGAACAAACATTTAAACAGTTTGCGGAAATTTCGTGTGCCGAAACAGATTAGTTGGGAGAATTATCCGTGGTTCGAGCCCGGGTTTTTGACGGTTTATTAATATATGGTAGTACTATGGTCAGTATCCTTTTTTTAAACGATTTTTGTGAAGAACGCGTTAAAATTACAAACTGTTAATAAGCATTATTAATAAAATATTAATTCAAATTATTTAAATTAATTAATATTAATACAATTATTTAATTATTATTAATTAAATTATTTAATTATTATTAACTAAATTATTTAATTATTATTAATTAAATTATTTAATTATTATTAATTAAATTATTTAATTATTATTAATTAAATTATTTAATTATTATTAATTAAATTATTTAATTATTATTAATTAAATTATTTAATTATTATTAATTAAATTATTTAATTATTATTAATTAAATTATTTAATTATTATTAATTAAATTATTTAATTATTATTAATTAAATTATTTAATTATTATTAATTAATATTATTCAAAATTATTAATAAACATATTATCTCTGCAAATTTACAGTATATTTTTCTGACATGCCAGATGAAAGTTTTTTTCTTTTAGAACTACCGACATTTTTTTATAGTGTGGGCTTAAATGGGAGTTAACGTTGTCCCTCATTGTTCAAACATTTTGCTAAACAAAATCTCTGAATTTATGATACGTGAGGTAATCCCTCCAAATACCAAAAGTTCACCAACCTAATAATAGCTAACTCTTCATGCCGCTTTTAATAAATAACATTTCATTGAATGCATTGCTTGAATGCAATTAAAAGTAAAACTTTGTGAAAGTAATAAGAATACGTTGAATTAATAAGAAAAAAGTTAAAATATAATAAAATATTAGTTAAATATTATTATTTCTAGCTAATTTCGCCCCCCCCCCCCCCCCCCCCCCAAGTAAGGAAATCCAAAACATTTCTGCCGATAAAACACTTTTTTTTTGGATTTTACATTACACCAAAAAGGAGATAACTGAAAATAAAATAGTTTAATATAGCGGTTTCATTTGATAAACAAGCCAAATTCAGTCTCCCTTTCTCTTTAGGATCATCCTCATTGGCTCATTGTCCTTTTTTGGGCATCCATTTTTAGTACACTTCTGCTGTTCGCAACTTACCAGAATTCGATTCGAGACTTGAGAGCGTGTTATGTCTTTGTGGGACTGCGAAAAAGTGGTTAAGTTTCTACTTAGGAAACCGTATAATTTTATATATATACCTCGCCTAATTATAATAGTCCATATTACTTCATTATGAATTCGAAACAGTTTGAGTTCACTTGGAAAATTGCGAACTTTAGTATGCTTCCTCATCAGAATGGTAAGATGTTACGAAGTCCTTATTTTACGGTTGACACTTTAGATGGTAGCTCAACGGACTGGTGCTTAAAATTATATCCAAAAGGTAGCTCTTCAGGTAAAAACCACTTGAGTTGTTTTTTATCACGAAAAAAGGATGACAAACAGAATAAAACACATATTGGGTTTTCAATAGCGTTAGTAAATTGGAATTCTCATTTGAGTGTTGCAAATCACGAATTTGAACCTGGAGGTAATTGGGGGTCAAGCAAGTTTGTAGGCTTGAAAACTCTTTATGACTATAAGCATGTCCTTCTTCCTCAAGATATCTTAACAATCAAATGCCATGTATTCATAAAAAACTCATTGGCGACGGAAATAGAAGAGAATGTCGAAGTAGCAAGGCCGTCCTTTTCTATTAATAAGTGTGCTTTTATCACTCAAATTGAAGCTGGTAGACGAAGTGTCACTTGGCCGATTGTGAAAATCAAGAACTGCGTCGATTGTAAAAACAAAATTGCCGTTCAAGTAGACAGTGCTTTGGAAGATGCACCATGCTTCAAGGTATTACTTCACTTCAGTGACGATTCGAATTGCGAATACACCCAAATTGAAATAACCCAAACTAAACCATTTTCGTCGAAAATAAACCACTTCGTAAAATGCAAAATGTCTGTTATAAGTGCTCAAAAGGAGTATCAACATTCACAAGAGGATACGTTCTTATTTGATTCAGAAACTGCAAAAAAATGGGAATTTCCAGAATTTCTTAAAATTGCGTACTTGGTGGAGGATAAGTACAGTCGTGGACAAAAAAAAGAGAACAGACCTTACTGTTTGGGCACCATTTGTCGGAGGTATAATTGTGATACGTCATTTTATCGGAAACAACGTTCTGAGTTGATTGGTCGACACAAAAATTTCTTAAGGGGCTGTCTTCATATTGAAATTGATACCAACTTCAAAATTTCTAATAGCAACACCCAAATATTTTGGAATAGAAATGTTCAGAATCGTCCAAATACCCTAAATATCAATTTTCATTGCCAGATTCCATATAGTTTAGGATTTATACAACTAAACGTATTTGAGGAAAATCGGGGGACATCTCCATATATAATCATGTATTATTTATAGGTCCGCATTTTCCCAATATGGAATTTTGCCAAATTTTTTCTTTTCTGTGAATTTTTGTGCTTGGGTAAAGGGTTTGGTTGCAAGATGAGTGAATTAACATCCCACTAGAGCTTCAGAAAGTATATTGGTTTCGGGCTAAGATATTTTAGACTACTACCAAGGAATGAAAACATTTTTTTTTAACTTTTGTGAATATATTGATTTTATTTATATGTTGTTTTATGGAGGAGATTTGGTTGAATCAGTGCTATATGTAGTTTAAACAGTGGTCAAGTGACCCCAACATCTGAGCTGGCACTCAAAGCAACTAATGACTTCTTACGTGGGATCACGCCAGGACTTTGGACCACGACGTATTGAACTTGAAACAATTGGAGTAGTATGCTATTTAATCGTGGAGCAATTTTGGTTCAGCATGATTCGTTTATAGGACGACTAAGGCGAAAACATAACCCTTAACAGTTTAATCCGTGACATGACGCCTTAACTAATTTTGACAAGATGGTGCCTGTTTGCGAAAAAATATGGATTAATATTAAAGATTTTTGAATAATTATTGTAGAAGATTGTGTGTGTGATGATCAAGTTATGTATATATAGAGTTGTATAACTAGTTGAACTGTGGTTACTTTTTGATAATAACCGCGTTCAAGTAGATTTTGACAAACTATTTTTTTTCTTTTGGGATTTGGATTGGTATGTTATTAAAATGAGAATTGAGGTTATTGTTATTGTTAGTAGACATATATTTTCAGGCTTGTGTGCTTGGTCGCAAGGACCCGCTTATAAACCATTTGAATTGAGGTAATTTATGTAAGTTATTTCAATAATTTCCTGCTGTCTATTTCTAGTCTCATCCTTCATTTGCTTGGTGCAGCCAAGTACCCCTAGCAGTTTAGAACCCTAGTCAACTGACGAGATCGACACCTGAGCGGGACTAATATACTTGATTTTCACTCACTGACTGTGGTTCTAAAATACGACGCCCGTCGCCAATAGCCCTCGTGTAGCTCTAGTGCGACGTTAATTCAAACCAACCAAAACAAACTTGATTTTCAGTTTGGTTTGGGGACAAAATTGAAAGAACTTCGCAGTTTGGGTTACAAAGGGCTCTTGGAGGCTCTCCACGTAATTTTTAGCCATGGTAAAATGACGAGGCCGATATATGAGCGGGAACTCACCGCAATATTTTTTTTGCGACAAAAAGCATTATTCTATGCAGCTAAATGATAGGCTGTTTGTAGCAAACTTTCTGTTTTTAGCGTTTTTCACGTATAGATAGCCGACACCTGAATAGGCATCCAAAGCAACCGTTAAGGGTGACATCGTACGCAGCGTTAGGACTTTGAAGGACATTTAACGTGCACTCCTTTAAGGGGTATTATTCGTTGGACATTTTTGGCTGCACGGACAGTTTATATGTCTTCTGTTATTTTGGCGATGCCCGGACCCGAACCTGAGACCTTTCGCATGCTAGGCGAGTGCCTAAACAACTGGGCTCCGCAGCCCTCTCCTTGTAATTAGATTTTCTCGCCAAATATGTAGCAAATATCCCTAAAGTATCTCGTTCTTTGCTTGAAAAACCGGCGAGATTATCGCCAATAAGAAATTAGTGAAATATTAATTATTTATTCGTAGAATTTGTTTTTAGTTGTTTTCCAACTGTTTAGACTAGAATTATGTGAATAATTTTAATGACGTTTCAAATAGTTTGTGACCAGGATTTTCGTTTGTCGGGAGTTGAGTTGCATGTTATAAAAGATTCTTGATTACATTTTTTCAAATAATTTTGTTGCTCATCCATTAACGGCCGGATAATTATTTGCTGATTTTAAATATTTAATGTTGTTATAAAATTAAAAAGTCTCATTTTTTTTGAAATATTATAATGTTAAAATAATTTCAACGTTAACTAATTTTTTTCCAGTAGGAAAAATTGAAAAGTTAGCGTTTCCCTGGTGTGGTGGGTTGTGTTGCGGTGACACGGAGGGTGCCTTTGCAGGTTTTGTTCTCGTTTTACCATCCTATATGTAGCTGCTTATGCTTTGAACTGCCTTTCTATCTTTCAGGTTTTCATTCTTTCCCTAATTTAAAACGTTTACCATCAGTTTGTAATTTTATCGGTTTTTAATACACGAATTCAAACAAAATGAATAATTATAAAATAAATTCCTAATATATATATTATCGAAGATTTTATTTAGAATTCCATAATAATATATCGTTTGGTATTTTCCCAATCTATGGCACAGGAGTCGCCGAGTTGACACCTCCACCAGACTCGGTTGCGATCACTCTGTGTGGATGAATGTTCCAATAAATAGAGAACTTGAATAACAACTATCATTTAAATAACATCAATAAAATAGCAAGTGTAAACATAACTAATAATTAATTAAGCATAATGAAGAACAAATGCGGCTGCAGCGCTCACCCGACGAGCGGTTTCGGAACGGCAGCGTTGCCTCAAAGAAGAGAAAGAGAGAGTTCGCAAGGCAACAGTCCGTTTTTTTGGACGATGTTGATCAACAAGCGCTGCATCACGTTGTAGCGCAATGCCGCCACAATCGAAAGGATATTAAGAGTTCCCTACAATTATTAGATATTGTTTTATTTGATTAACATTTATTAAAGACTTTTTGCTTTGAATTTAAAACACATGAACTTTTTGGGAAAAGAACTTTACATGATGCAACAATAATATATCCGCAATCTGTTCAGTACTCGATTCAATTTTACTCAATTCGACAACTTTATTTGTATTTTACTCTAATTTAATTTTAAGTTGAAATTATTTGGGAAAATGTGTATGCAAAACCAATCATAATAATAATTAGCGTAACAAATTAATTGAATGATTGGGGACTTTTCATCGAATAGTTTACACTCTTAATTTTGTTCTAAAAATCTTATCTTCTAGCAATAAAGTATTTTTGAATACAAAAAAAAAAAAAATTAATACCAAAAAAACATTAGAATCTAAAGATTAATTTGGCGGCAATTTGTGACCCGAGAGCGACGTTTCAGGAAGTAAAAAGTAGTTATAATCTTGTTTTAGTTTATTATTAAAATATTTTGCTGATTAAATTTATTTGATCCTTGTCTTGTGTTAATTCATAAATAGTGGTAGTGCTTCGCATTGTCACGCCACAGTTCCGGGGATCGAGTCCCGAAGGACCAAGCATGTTTTGGATCTAAGCACTGGGGGTTGCCCGTGAGGCTGGCCACCTTACCGGGAATATATGCCCGTCAACCCAGAGCACTAGGTCAAGAAAGCTGCAATGGGCATTACAGGCATATTATCGGGCTGTTGCATCGAGAAGTTTATTAGTTAATTCAGAAAAAAGTATAGTATACTCTTGCAACATAACTGTATTTATTTTATGTTTTGCGTCAAATGCATTCAATTACATTTTTTTCTATACTTTGCATAACCTAACAACGTTATTTGGAAAAAGCACTATAATAAGAACGTATATAGAATAAATAGTACCGAGATTTCGTTTTCTTACTTAAGTCATAAAATTAGTCCTTTAACTATACTTTTCTATCATGGATTACAAAGATATGTTTTGCGTTTATCGTTTTTAAAAATAAAATTTTAATGTAAAATAGAACATTCTTTTCTCGAGTTTAATTTCCAGTTAATACTCGATACTATACTCTTTTACGTTATAACACGTATAAAACACAGTTGATACACGAATAACCTATAATTAAATTTAAAACTTCTTTTTCAAGACTTTCCAAATCCATAGAAAAATTTATTATTAATTTAATTTGCAGAAAAGAAAACTACTTTATTATTTTTAATCACCAAACGATCGGTCCAATCTTGATTGTTGTCGTTTCTCCACTTTTATACGGTCCCCTATTTCAAAATACAAGCTTATTATCATCATAACTCAAAATGTTATGCTAGTAGAATTACGAAATTCGGTACTTTTCATTAACTTTTGACCCTGAATCCATTTCTGTAAAAATATTAATAGGTTTATATTCAAAATTTTTCGAAAAAATTATGAATACTTTTTTAAAAAATATTAAATATTTCATAAATTATATAAAACTATTTCAACTTTGCTTGGAAAGTTATAAAGTAACACACAAAAAAATTTCGTCTGGCTACGTATATTATTAATGGAGATATGATCAAAAGTTTGGAAATCTCATTTAACATTATGATCCATAAATTTTCTGTAACCATAACTCGGCAACTATGAGGAATTTTGCAACGAAAATTGATATTTGGGATATTTTGATGATTCTAAACATTTTTATACCAAAAAATTTGGGTGTTCCCATTGAAAATTTCAAAGTTGGTATTAATTTCACTATGAAGACGACCCCTTACGAAATTTTTGTGTTAACCAATCAACTCATGACGTTATTTCCGTTAAAATGACGTTTCACAATTGTGCCTCCGACAAACGGTGCCTAAACAGCGAAGTCTGTTCTCTTTTTTTTGTCCACGACTGTACATAAATCTAGATAATACTTTGTTTCTTTCGTGTGAGTTTTCCTTCACTCATGGCGATAAAGTGTCACATACAGAAATATCAACGTACGACCAGGATATTTTCCGAGCACCTAAAGTTTCACAAGTGAGCCACTTGTCGAATACAATCCAAAAATTGTACTTGTCTAAGAAGTTCTGCGATGTAAATCTTCAAGTTGGCGAGGAAAGTTTTCCCGCCCAAAAACTAGTTCTTTGTGCCCAGTCACCCGTCTTCTGCGCCATGTTTGAAAACGATATGAAGGAAAAGAACACGAATGTCGTCGAAATCGAAGATGTCGAAACGGACACTCTGGTATTGATGCTAGAATTCCTTCACTCGAACGTCATGAAAGAAGGACTATCCTTCGATGAAATTCTAAAACTTTTTTCAGCGGCGGACAAGTATCAGATCTCTTTGCTGAAATACCAGTGCGCCATTTTGTTGTTGTCGTTGATGACAGTAGATAATGTATGTGAAGTTTTGACGGCGGCTGATCGTCACCACGATGATTTTCTCCTAGCTTCTGTTGTCAACTTTGTTAAAGTTCATTACGTTCAAGTGTTTCATTCGCCCAATTGGGAAACGTTTCTGAACGAAGATCCTAAACTTTTTGGAAATTTCATGATTGAAGTATTTAAAAATTCTTGAACAGCTTATCATGAATTTTTTTATTTAGAAATATTGGCTGTGTGATTGTCAAAATATGATTTTCTCCTAGCTTTTGTTCTCAACTTTGTGAAAACTCATTAGTGTTTCAACTTTCAAAATATCGATAAATTTTCTAAAAAATTGGGCTGATCGTCATTACCACGATGATTTTCTCCTAGTTTCTGTTTGTAACTTTATGAAAGTTCGTTCAAGTGTTTCATTCACCCAAATGGATATGTTTCTGATTAAAAATCCTGAACTTTTTGGAAACATCATGATTGAGGTATTTATAAATTCTTGAACAGTTTATTACGAACTTTTTTTCTTAGAAATATTGTTGATCGTCAAAATATGATTTTCTTCTAGCTTTTGTTCGCAATTTTGTGAAAATTCATGTCTTTTTCAAAAATTCTATCATATTTAAATTTTTTTTAATTATTTTTAATTTGTGTTTATCAAAAGTAACCTTGCATCACTTAAAATAAATTATTGCAAGTGAATATTTTAAATATTCATGAAATATGTTCCAATAGAAATACACAGTATTCTTCTAAAATTTTATTAGTATTATGGTTTATTTGTATGTTATTATTTTAATTTTATGCTAATAATTCAAGTTTATATGCGTGTTGTATTATTACTGATTTAAAATTTAATTACTATTATGGTTTATTTGTATGTTATTTTAATTATGCTAATATTTGAAGTATGTGTGTAGTGTTATAACTGATAAAAAATTAATTTGGTTCCTTTAACTACCATTCAAATAATTTTAAGTTAAACAAAATTCGAATCATTCATAAAAAAATTCAAATACCTTGTTGTTGTTTAAATTCGAAATGTTTCTTAACTAAATTGAATGTTAAATATCTGTGTCATTTTTTGAAAGTAAGTTTTTGCATAGTTCATATTTATTTTCATTAAGTATGATAGTATGAAATTCATTTTAATTTTCGAAACTATTTAATAGTTGCCAAAAAGGTATTGGTTCTTTAGTCCCCTTGTATTACATGTTAAAAAATGAGTGTATTTTAAAGTGATGTGTTGAAGCACTATGTGTGTGCAAGTGCAGCATTATTATTTTTTTTTGGGGTGGGGGGATTATTTAATTTGTGTACTACTTAAAATTTTTTGGGATATAATGAAATACTATTTTTAGTAGTTTTTAAGTTTGTTAATTTTTTTTTGAACTTATTTTTATGTTGTCAATGATAAAATCAAGCTTTTTTTAATGGGAATATACTTTAATATTTTTTGGTTATATTTCGTTTTTAAATGTATTTAAAATAAATCACTTAAATGTAATATTATTATATTAATATTTAACTAATTTTACTAAGCATTCAATGGTTTACAAAGGTTTGTTTTAATGTTTCATGCAATATAAGTGTTTGAAACATTTCTATTTACTAAAAGTTTGTGATTAATTTGTGTATTCTATGGTTTTGATTTTTTAAAGGTATTTTTTGACGTTTTAAGTACATAAAGTGGCCACACCAATTTTGAACTTGTTCTTAAAGTAGCCATTTTGAATAACTTATTGTGGCCACCCCAAACAACAGATGATTGAGAATGAGAAATTGTAATTGTAAAACTTTACTGTTGTGCAGTTGTGTGTATATTGATTCAGAATCATACTTTGGGGAACGGCATACGAACAATATATCGTAATTTGTTTCGGCAGTTATAGCATTAGTTGTAAAGTTAGGTATAGGAAATGTGACTACTTATTACGCAACAAGCATCGTATTAGCACTTCCTAGTAATAAGGTTCTAATTTAAAATTTCCCCCATTTTCAAATTCAAATGAAAAGTAATATTTTTTCTCAAAAACGGCGAAAAGTAATAACGAAATAATCGAACCATTACAAATTAAAAAAAAGTATAGATTATTACTAATTTTTTTACTAAATTTGATTTTTGATTTGTAATTGAATTTTTTTTTCTATCCTGCATACTTAATGATTGATAAAAATGCAAACTTAGAAATTTGCTGGCTCTTTTGTAGCTCATGGTCATTTTACTAAATCTAGATCTTAATTCTAATTTTATATTACTGTCGTAAATGATATTTTTTTCTTTTAAATATATAATGCGTAGCTTATTTCTGGGCTGGCCACCCTTTAGGAGTTCAGCTTAAAAAACAGTACCTACTGTGGCCAACTCAAGGTCTTAAATCTTTATTTTTTGGGAGTTTATAAATAATGGCAGGGTTATTAGTTATTCTAGAATTAAAAAAAATATTATCAAAGTTTATATTCTTTCTAACACATCAAATTAAAAAATTGAACCCTAACAAACGTACCTAGTAGTAGTACAAGTATTAAATATCAAAACCTTCGAATTAGTGTTTTGAAGCAACTTAAAGGTTGGTCGAAATTGAAGAGCCCAATGGAAGAAAGTGCTAAGTGACAAAAAAGTAAAAGCTAAAAAATAAGCTTGAAAGTTTTTCGTTTGCTCTTAGAATCTTAGATACTTTACAAGATACTCTTTCCTTATATAATATACTGTTTTTTTGTCAATTTAATGGAGCCATAAATTATTGAAATATCTTTTGATATTACTTAAACATTTATTTAGTTGTTATATGATTTGAAACTGTTGTATGTTTAAAATGTGTGCTGTTATATTTAGGAGTGTATTAATGTGTATGGGTACAGGCCCGGACTGGCCCGCCGGCCACCGGGCCGGTGCGCCCTTTTCCGAAAAAAAAAAAAAAAAAAAACACTTCTGACTCTTAGTTTATGAACCAGAATCGTCTTCTCGTAGGTTGTTTGCACTTTCATATGGTGCATAAGTTCCTTCGAACTACGGGAGGAATGGGGTTATTTCACGGAGGATCTGGCAATAGCTATACGGTCTTGTTTTCCTTACTCCTCTAAATGTCGCCGATCCAGCGGCGTAGTGGTTAAGGTATTGGCCTCTGGAGCTGCTGGGTCCGGTTTCGAATCCCATTCAGGCATGGATGTTTGTGTTTGTCGAGTATATGCGGAGTACGTGCTCGTAAAATCTGTTGGGTCCGAAAGTCCTGTGGGCGGTCATTGCGCAGTTTCCCACGGGTACAGGTCCCTGGAGAAAATTTCCCTCCCTTTCGGGGACATGTCTAAATTGAGGAGGTGGCGACAGATAGCAACATCTGTCATACGTGTTTGTGTGTGTCTTGTGTTGTCCTACTTGACGATGGTTTATAAGCGGGTCCTTGCGACCAAGCACACAAGCCTGAAAATATATGTCTACCAACCAACCAATCCTCCAAATGTCTCTTCTCTCTAATTACTTTTGTTTTGTTAGTAGAGATAATCAGGTTTGTGTGCTGGACAAGCACACTAATAATGGTTCACAAAACAATTCACCTGAATATAGTTCTACCAACCAATCAACTTAACCAAAACAAAAGTAATTCGAGGACCGCGGAGCTTTCGCAAGATCCTCCCATGAAAACAACCCCATTAAAAATAATTTTTATTAAAAATTATATTAAAATCATTGCAATTATAAATAACCTTAATTAAAAGAATAATTACCCCCCCCCACACACACACACAGAGAGAATTTTTTTCTAGTTGCGCCCTTGCGAACCCAAGAGGCCGGTAAACTTGCGCCTTTTTCAGGGAGCCAGTCCGGCCCTGTATGGGTACATTAGTGTCTTATTTTAGATTTTTTTTTCAATTTCAAATTATTAACTGTAATAAAGAAAGTAGAACATAATATGCTTATAATCTCGAAGGTTTGATAATGTGTATTAAATTCTGAATATTTTGTAATACACAGCATAGTTATAAAAAATTCTTCTAAAAATAATACTTGATGTACTAATGGTCACTTGATAACTTGATAAATAAAAACTTGGTGGTTGTCACAAGATATATATTGTTATGTTTTTGTTTTTTGTTTGCAAATCGGATCTTATACGCATATACAACTTTATAAGTATTTTTGATTGTATGGCTATTTATTTATAACTTCAATTATAAAGAAGTATCATTAAATAACTATTTTAACTTTTCTGCATTCATAGACTTTACCTACTTCCTAGTTTAACTGAAATTATAAAATTTCCTTAGTTATCTTGTGTTTAAGTAACTATTTTCTTTTATCACAATTTTGTTCTGCTAGTTCTAAATGTTGTGAATATTGCAATATAATTTTAATAATAATTTTGATTTTATTTACTTAAAATGTGATTATTTATCAACTTTTTTAATTTAATTTAGTTTTTTCAAAATTCAGCACTCAAAAGCTAAAAAATTCGCACATGTTTTGTTGCGCAAATTCTTATAACTAATATTGGATTCGATTTTAGAGAACCTTAAAAACGCTGAAACAAATAGTTTAATCTGTTTTGAAATAGTATCACTATTAAATTCATAAATCCTGCATCGCATAGTCGAATGTAGAATAAACTATATAGTATTTTTCATCGGAGATTGTAATTCATGAAGATTAACTTCAATTAGATTCTGCGTTTGATCTGACTCATTTTTCACAAAGCAATAAATTGAGTAGTTTTTCATTTGCATAAATATTATATGATTTTCGCAGAAAAATAATTTTTAGATTTATATATTTTTTCTAGATTTCATTAAAAATATGGAAATGAACTTTTTTTTGTGTGTGTTTGAACCCACGTGAACCATGCTTTAGATAGTTAAACATTTCGCTTTATTTCATAATATGTCTGAGAATTACGTTAAAATAAATGTTCGATGTAAAACGGTACATAATACACATAGAACATTTATATTTTAACGATGGGGTTATGTTATGGGTGATTTTCAGTTTTATTTATTATGTTTCAGAAAAAGTTGTCGTTCTTCAAATGAGTATTGCAGTTGGAGGCTTTCTTAAATAAAAAAGATAATTTTTTAAAAATATTTAATTTTTTCTCCATGAAAGATTCATTTATTATTTCTGTGTCGCATTAGTTTTAAGAAAAAGGAACACTGATTCATTATTATTTATTTTCGATTTTGTTACCTGCGTTGCATTCCATATAATATTGCAGCGAAACGCCATATTAACTTTATTTTTGCTCCTGTTTTACGTTTTCTGGTCGAAAATGAATGTTGTTTTGTCGTATGAAATGGATGTTTATTTACGCTATATTCCATGGCTAAATGTATGGTGTACAAGTGGGCAAAAAATAAAATCGTAATAAAAAATACGTCCAATACACTCTCGTTGAAACACCCATTATTTTCTCATACTTTTTTAGTGCATATTCTGCATTTCTGTTTTAGTTAGAGATACAAGATAAAAAAAAATGAAGATTTTTTAACAATACTTTTTTATGTATTTGGCGGTAGTTTGGAAGAGATTTGGAGCTGCTGCACAATTAACTGGTGCTGATAGCATGTTTTAAATGCGAATAAAGAACAACTAAAATGATAAATAGGTATAACATATCTTTGTTTTAGTGCTAAGCACCTGCTAAGCAGTGCTAACTGGTGCTGATAGCATGTTTTAAATGCGAATAAAGAACAACTAAAATGATAAATAGGTATAACATATCTTTGTTTTAGTGCTAAGCACCTCGAAAACATAAAAAAGGAGGGATTTCTTCAGTGCTATCATAAGTAAAGGGACGCTTTTTCATTTGCGCAAATAGAAGAGAGAAGCGTCACCCCGCGTCTACACAAACTTCTACACTCCGTACCAACCTAACTTGGGTAAAAACAAATAGTGAAAAGGCAGGGCGAAAAGCACGATTGGTCCGTTAGTTGGAAACTATTTTAAGATAATATTTACATACAAAATGATCTCAATACAATTTAACCAAAATACACTTTATTTTCTAATAAAATTCGAAATTTTCTCAAATAATATTCAAATCTGTTAGACCTTAAACGAAATTAATGTTTTAATTATGTTTTCTGGATGGATTCACAAATAATTTATGGAACTCGTTACATCCGCGGAAGGATCTTCTCCACAGATTATTTCTATTTACCCAACTTAGGTTGGCAAGGAGTGTAGCACTGCTTCCACTGAAGCTTTAATAAAAGTAATTATACTATGCTTAACCCTTACTATTACTTATTATAAAACTAGAGTATGGTCCCGCCTTACTGGGAACCCGTTAACTTCGCATTGCTTCCTTTTAGAGGCATGTTTACTTGTGAAAATACATTAAAAATCAAAAACAAAATTAAATTCGCGTTGGCGCATGCGCACTTAAAAAAGCAAACACTAATAGAGGATGAAGCAGCCTTCGGGGTAGCGCATATCTCAACCAAACTCAATCAATCAAACTAATAGAGGATGGCGTCAAGCCCCCGCTTCGGCCCGGTCCATGTATTTTCAAGCCCTGTTATGGTCCCGCAATCCCACGTGGATGACGTTTTTTTAAGAAAACTAATTATATTAATTAAAAATCACAATCAAATATGAAGAAAACTAAGCCTCAGGTGCACACGTAGGTATTAAAAGGAATCTATATTAAAAATTTCGAATTTTTTAGAGCAGTCTAAGTAGGTCTTTTGCGATCCACAGACATACACACAGACAGACAGACTCTTTCTTTTATTATTATAGACATTATTTGAGCATTGTCTATAATGAATGCTTTAAAAA
This sequence comes from Hylyphantes graminicola, assembly GCA_023701765.1. Lineage (NCBI taxonomy): Eukaryota > Metazoa > Arthropoda > Arachnida > Araneae > Linyphiidae > Hylyphantes > Hylyphantes graminicola. The sequence goes on from CM043118.1 coordinate 17,583,688, forward strand.
AAAAATTCGTGTAACATCTTTAAATAGAGCCTAAAAATTGCCGATTAACGGAAAAATAACTTTAAAAAATGCAAAAGTTATCAGTTATAAAATTTAATCATACAAGAGCTACATATTAGGGCTTTGTTTTAATTTGTTCACCAAATACGCTTCCAAGCTCACCAAATTCTTACATAAACGCACCAAATTATAAGTTTTAAACATGTTTTCTGGATGGATTCACAGATAATTTATACACTCTTAAAACGAACGAGCGATTTTAACTCAGTCTGATTGATTTTCACTCCTCCAGTCTGGAAAATGCACTTCTCCTTTTGGAGTGGATAGTTTGTGTGTTAAACCTCAGACAGGATCACTCCAAACGAATGATTTTAACTCAGTCTGAGATAATATTTACTCCTTTCCAGTGTCGAAAATGCACTTCTCCAACTTTAGTGGAACTCACTCTTTTGTTTTAAGAGAGTAGAAACTCTTTACATCCGCCGAAGAATCTTCTCTATAGCAAATTTTTATTTACCCAACTTAGGTTGGCAAGGAGTGTAGGAAATAGGCAGACAACTCGTTGCCTTATATTTTGTTTGCCATAAATAGTACAGTAAAATTGTGCCTATAAGTATGAAGTTGTATATCATAAAAGCTATGTGATTTAATCCAGTACAGCTTTATCACATTTTTTTTCCAGTTCTGGAAAGCTATATAAATCGACATCTGTTAATGTTCAAACTAAACCAAACAACTGTATTATCATTATGAATTCTCATCACATCCTCCATAATATCCAAGAAGAATAGCCCCCAGAACTTTTGGGTAATAAACGGGTAATTTGTTGGTAACCTATATTTAACAAATTGAATTATATAGCTTTGTACCAAAAAGAAATCCACGAATGACATAAAGTTGTACATGGTACAGTAGCCGCCGCTTTTTGGAATCACTGGTTAATTGAATCAGCCGCTTAATTGGAATAAATTTCGTAGAACAGAACGGAATCACTTTTTACATTGAAAATCCGCCGCTTATCGGAATCAAATCACCTTTTTACCGCCGTTTTAAGGACTCAAAAAATTATATAAAAGTTCCTTTTTTCTACGATTCGTGGTATTTTTTTACCCCAAATGACCTCTAACTACAAATGCGAACCAAAGAGGCGCCGACGAATCCATCTTTAAAAAAAGGTAAATCGCAGAAATTGTATTAAGGCAAGGAGAGAGAGAGAACTATAGTGGGGGGGGGGAGGGGATAGAGGAAAGGAATTTGTAATAGACACGTGTGCATGAAGGTGTAGACAGTAGACTCATTTTGATTTTTGATCGATTAAATTAAGTACGTGTTTTTCGGAGTGTTATCGCGATGTTTAAGCGGAAAGATTTTAGTTTAGCCAAAAAATATGAACTCCTAAAAAATATTTATAATCTGGAAAAATGCAGCCAAAGAGAAGCTGCAATTAAATTAGGACTTTCTCAAGCAACTTTATGTAGGATTTTGAAGAGAAGAAATGAAATTATAGAAAGTTGCGAAACAGAGCCCAACATAAATCGGAAATGTCAGCGAGTTGGCAAAGCAGAAGACGTAGAAAACGCTTTATTAGAATGGTTTAAGGCCGCGAGGAGTAAAAATATGCCGGGCTCTTCAAATATTAAGAACTTTAGAGCAACGGGGTGTTATGTGTGATGATTATAATTCCTCTTATGACATTGAAAGGAAGGTAAACGAACTTATCAGTTTTACGACAACACAGGCGAAAACAACGAAGTATTCATTCAAGTAAGCAAAATTTAACTAAATTTTAGTACTATAGTAAACATTGTTGTTAATGCTTTTAAATTTTGTTTTAAAATTATACATAATATCGTTCAAATTATTAAATTTTTGTAGGTATTCGTATATTACCTGTTAATTTGTATGACTCTGGATTTTATTAAACATAACATAACGTGTTTTTCTTAATAATATGTAGTACTAGTATTACTCAGTATTAAAAAAATCACATTATGTCTCATGATGACAACTTTTTCTTTATAATTTCATGACTTTCGGTTAAATGGTTCAGCCGCTTTATTGGTTCAAAACGTACTGGGACGGATGTGATTCATTTAAGCGGCGGCTACTGTATTTAATACATGTTATTTAATATTGTTTTAAATATGGGCTAAATTACAAAAGTTTACCTTATGTTTTGTACTTTTGTCAATCATATCACCCCTTCACTTCCGAGAGATACAATGTAGATTTATATTTTACGCGGATATGATGTAGATTTAATTGCAAATAGGCCTTTCTAGGTGCCGCCTATTTTGAGGCTTTAAAGATAATTTTTCTAAGATTTATCAATAAAAAACTCAATTTCTTAGGAATATTCAATATTAGTCACATCTTTATCTGCTTCAGATCTGTTTTACGGATACTATAACTGAGGTTCCTGCATGGAATCAAGATTTCCAACATAGCATTAAATCATTTACACATAAATAAACACAAAATACGTTTGAAAGTTTCGATTGTTACTTTCCTATTCCTTCACTCTCAGAAATAACACTTTCATTTTTGACGATTCACGAATCCTCAATCCTCATTTCGTTAATTTTGAGGATTGTTTCGTCAAACTATCACGTGACTTTTGAGTAAACGCCAATCCTAACTTTTGCGATCGTGATTTGACGATTCTGTATCTTGATTTTGAGGAAACTGAATCTCATTGTTGTACTCACATGCTCAAAAATGACGAAATATTTCTTTAGATTATTAGACGACATTCAAATCCTCATAAAAATGACGATTCAAATTTTCTCACTTTGGGAAAACGAAAACTCGGAGCATTTGCAGTAACGGAATCGTCAAAATTAAGGAAAATTTCATCGTTTTTGAGCATTCATTTTTTAGAGTGTAGGCATAATCCTTTATTCACTATCTATCATTTAAATTACTACTTCCTTTTTGAACTACTCCATCCAAAATGTCCCGCTCATTGAGTACATGTCTACTGTAAATCATTCGTTACTTGTCAAATAACGTCATGCCAAGAGGAAGATTTCCATGCTAACTTCTTCTTTCACTAAAACAACTACCGAAAAGTGCGTGGTGGGATATTCTCCTATGAACGTCATCAATTTTTTACATTTAGCGAGTTGAATAGACCGTACGCATTAATGTTCCGTATAATGTCAAGAGAAAAGCGCGAGAATTCCATAACATAACTAATGAGCCTTCCCGGACGAACTTTTTTTTTATTCCAGATAACTAAAATGCGGTCATTCCATAGTAAATCATAGAGTTAAGAGGATGGCAATGATGAGAGGCAAAAACCTATACTAAAACAGGTTAGCCCAGTGAAGCCATCTATCGCTTAGAAGTAAGCCTAAACAAAAGCTTTTGGTGATATTTTTGATGCTGTTTTAAACTGCAGTTTGTATGGTCTTATTACATGGACTTGGCGACTTTCTGACTCTCTAAAAAACCTATAATAACAACGTTTTTTCCTTACCTTTGAAGGGAATTATTACCAGATTAAATAAATTTAGATCCCGGGCTACAGACTACAACTGCGTTTAAAGTATATATATATATATATATATTATTTTTAATGGAGAATGAGCTATCTTAAAAACTCTTAAATTTTAGATATATACATATAGAAATACAGTTTTTTTAAAAAAAATTTCAATAAATAATTTCACAGAAAATATTCAAAGCAATTTAAAAAAGCGGGATTATAAAGATTCTGTAAATTTACCATTTATTTTATCTATATTATTTTCATTTTATATTCAAATATTTATAATTTCGTATTCATTTATCATTTTATATTCATTATTTATCATTTCAAATAACTTTTTGCAAGCAAATTCTATACAGCAGGAGAATTGGGGTTCAGAAAATAATTCCCCCTCCGCCTTTTGGATTAACACTGATGCACTTTTTTGGGGGACCCATCAGCTATTAATTAACGCCTTTTAAAGAATAAAATGATGAATTTCAGAATGAACTAACATTAAGTTAGCGGTTTGTTTGGGCTTAGTTGCTTGAGAACTTTTTAACGGCTTCCCTTTTTTTCGAGCTAAGTTTCTCCATCTAATTCTTAGCTCTATGGTAAATCAGGATTATCCATCATGAGCTGCGAAAAAACCTTGTCCCAAACAGAAAATAAATCGTCCAATGCTTTTTCTTCCTGGTTGGGAATTATTCACTTATGGAAAAGCGCTGAACTTTCTTGACAGAAGTAATATTTACGCTTAGGGAGTGAAAGGGGATTTTTTTGGGGGAAAACAGTTGTTTTGAGAGTTTATTTATAAACTACTTTATTGCAACGTGTTGTTTTCGGATAAGATATTATTATATTTTTCACGTTTCATGTGGACTTTAACTAACAAAACTTGTCAATAAAACTTTAACCGCTACATGCTTTCATCTACGAGAATCTTTGTACTTTTAGTACTTCTCAGCATTTTTGAATTGATCAAAATAGTTAAATCAAAAATACGAAAGAAATTTATTTTTTATCACAATTTATATTATGCACATAAGCATAAAAAAAGGAAACATATGTGTAACATAATATTTCATTGCCTGAAGTGTTCCACTTCACACAAAGAAAATTTCTGTAACAGTCTGGTAGATCTTTGTTTCGTTAAGGGGGTTCAGTACCCCAAAATCGGTGAAAAAATCAAAACAAAAATTATTGGCTTAAAATACTATTACAACCTTTATTAATAATGTCACAAAGTATCAAGACGATTGGAAACATATTTTTGACATTAAAAGCCATTTTAATGTCATGGCTTCGTAAGGAAATGGGTTAACAATAAAAACTTTAAGCGCGTTTTTCTCGGAACTTGATTTTTTGAACTTCGATGAACCTTTTCTCAAAAACTATGCTATGTTTTCTCGTAAACTTTTTTTATATGATGTAATACATAGTATAGATTAATCTGAGGTTATAAATTTTAATAAAACTAAAGTGAAAAAAAAATTATGGGGCTAAAAAGTGAAAAATTTCATGATTTTAAGGGTACTTTAAAACTTATTCTATTAAAAAAATCTAACAGTTCTTTTAAAAATACTTTTAACCTCAGATTAATATATAAGGTTGGCATAACACACACAGAAAATTTTAAGATGATCTGATCAGTAGTTATTGTGAAAAGGTACATTGCAATTGGCCAATTTAACATTACCGATATACATCATACCGAACCCCTTTAAGGGGTCACAGGAGTCTTAAAAATGTGCAAAGAAGGTACTACAAAACATAGTTTGATCTTTCATGTAATTTTTGAACTACTCAATGTTTTAGTATAATTTTTTTATATGTAATTCTACAAGATTTATTTATTATAAAACAAGTTTTAAAATTTATGAAACTTTAGCCAAAACTAAAATAAATGTTATTAAACATGAAGCTATTTGAACACATTGTGATTAGGCTTGCGCGGCAAATTGTGAGGACAAAATTAAAAAAATGACCAAGAAAATGACTTTACATTGTTCAAATATGTACAAACTAGGACTTATACCTAAATTCTCAGCTCAATTTTAATTAGAAATTATTTTAAGAACTTTTTTCTAAAAAAATTAATAAAAATTTAAAAATTTTGATTTTAAATTTTTTTAAAAATAATTTCTAATTAAAATTGAGCTGAGAATTTAGGTATAAGTCTTTGTTTGTACATATTTGTACAATATCAAGTCATTTTCCTGGTCATTTTTTAAATTTTGACCTCACAATTTGCCGCGCAAGCTTAATCACAATGTGTTCAAATAGCTTCATGTTTAAAATCATTTATTTTAGTTTTGGCTAAAGTTTCATAAATTTTAAAACTTGTTTTATAATAAATAAATCTTGTAGAATTACAGATAAAAAAATATACTTATACATTGAGTAGTTCAAACATGACATGAAAGATCAAACTATGTTTTGTAGTACCTTCTTTGCACATTTTTAAGACTCCTGTGACCCCTTAATAGGGTGGGCCGAAAAAAACTTTTTATTTTATTTCGGATCGCTATAGTGCGGAAAACTTGCCATTGGTAAAGACATGAAAAATGCACTAATTATTATTTTTTTATGACTATATCTTCCGTTCGCGCAATGCCATCAAAGTTGGCAAAAATTGTCAAAAACAGCAATTTTTCATAATTTTTTTAACCCGATATATGATTTTAATTGCTTTCCTATATCATGTTGTATGATTTAAATTTACAGAAAGTTAAAACTTTGAAATTTAGCAAAAATACGAATTTTCCTAATTTTATGCTACGTTGAGTGATCGGAAGATCTGACACAAATGTATAATAACTTATTATACTATATATTATAGCATTTATTATTAATAAGCGCTATAATATTTGGATTTTACTTACTTTTAGTAGTTAATTCATGATATAGGAACGTAATTAGAAACATCTGCCGTTTTAAAAAAATGTAAAAAATTACGGTTTTTAATAATTTTTCGCCAACTGAAGGCATTGCGCGAACGGAAGATATGAAAATAAAAAAATAATAATTAGTGCATTTTTCATGTCTTTACCAATGGCAACTTTTCCGCACCATAGCGATCCGAAATAAAATAAAAAGTTTTTTTCGGCCCACCCTACCCCTTAAGCATGCTTCTGAATTTATACTACTTTTTAATTAATCTTCTAACCATCAAGTAGGTCTCTTCAGTAACAAACAGTCTTGGAATCGAAATCCCCTTTCGTAAATACGACTATTTTGAAAATAACCATTCATCTTTTTAATTATTTAAAACAAAACATGACATGGATTAAAATCAATTTTAATGCAACTAAAACATTTTTTATTGTAATTTCGATTTAAAAAAAAAAACATTTTATAAGTTATATGAGAATAGGTTTTAAAAGCGTCAATAGCTTAAATTTTATTAAAAACTTACTAATTTATTATAGTTTTTGAAGAACTTAAAAGTTTTAAATTATTTTGTGTGTGTTGGGTTTGGCGGTGAACAGAAACTTATTCTAAAAATAGTTTCTGTGAATGAAACATAGGGAAAACAACTGCGTAGTCTTCTTACGCTTATTAGCACCATCTGTTTTTCATAAAAGGTACAAGAAATAGAAAAAACACAGTATTACGTTTGGAAATAGCATCGTTTCATCAGCGGTTTACTTTCGATTTTCGAATATAGAGGGTGGCCCAAAAGCAGCTTTACAGGAAATGATGTACCATTGGTAAGAACTTTGGGTTATTTAGAGCAGGTATTTGACATAGTCGTGACAAGTTTTGTCGGTTGGCTTAAAAAAAAATCACAATCAACTAACTAAAAAAAATCAGACATGCTTTCGAAAAATAACAGTTGCTGTATAAATAACTGTATACCTAACTACAGTAAATCTACTTTTGGGCCACTATAATGTTAAAAAGATTTTATCATCGAAAACGTTTCAGGTACGCTTAACAGCGCCATCTGCTTTTCAGAAAAGTTACAAGAAAATAAAAAAAAAGAACACTTACTAATAATATTATACTTTTTTAGTAATGGCAGCCTTTTATCAGCTAAGAAATTAAAACTATAAATATAAAAACTTAATAATACAAAAGGTATGATGAATGTTATGATGATGATTGCATTAGAATAGGCATCAGTAGTGACACCGAAGTACGCTTGCAACGGGTTAATAGACCGATTAATGAAATAATGAGGCATACTTAGTTGTAAGCTTTGATTTAGCTACTGTTGTAAAAGTACAAGTATATTATTTAAGATTCGCCGTGAAATTTATCGTTAGAAAAAACGCTTTTTATACAATTAAACCTTTCAGTCCCAGTGATGCCATTTGGCATCATCACTTTCAATATTTTTTTCAAATTTTTTATGTCCCGTTACGACATCCAAACACACATCATTCGATTCTTCACACTTTGCTCTATCAGACAATATTTTACTTTAATCTCAATATAAGTCAGAACTACTATTTTTTTATTTTGAAAATAGTCAACAAGCGTTTCTCTTGAATTTTGATCAGTTCACTTCAGTTCCACATATTTAAAACACAATTTAAACTATTCCGGTTAAAATAATTACTAAATTTTTTTTTAATAATATGGTCAGATACCCTAAAATATATAACTCGAAGTGTTTTTAGGTAACATATATTTTTTTATTTTGTTGTTTTCCACAATTAAAAAATTTTGGCATTGATTCAAAAACCATATAAAAATTTTAAATGAATTTTTTTTTCTTGCGGAATTCGTATATTTGACCTAAAATAAGCTTATTTTGTGAATATCAGATGTTTCTGTAGTGTAGTATTTTTTTGGGACTGAAAGGGTTAATTGTCTTGTTTCAGGTGAAGAATTTCTTACCATGATTCATTCCTGTCTTTTTTCGACCGGTAGTTCCTTCGTGACACGTCACTAAAAATAGTTTGAATAAGAATTCAGAGTTGTCAATATGTTGCCACTAAGATATCAAACATGCCCACTACGTTGTTGCATCATGCAATTTTTCTAAAAACCTGATTTTTCTGAAACCTTTTCTAAAACCTGAGCTGATTTCGAAAGTTTCCAGTTTTGGTTTACTCCAGTTTTAACAAAATAGACTGGTTTGGTTTAATCCTTTTCTTTATATCAGCTTTAAAAAATACAAAAATATTGTGTTTTATCACTTTTTTTCCAAAATTTCAATTGATATTTTAATAAATAACATGCAAGAAAGAACAATTTCGTCTTATTGAAAATATTAATTAAATACCTTGTCAATGCACAATAATTTTTCTTGTCTGATACATTCAGCAGAAATTAATAACTACATTCTTATTCTTAATAACTGCAAAACAAAAAAAAATATATTATATCTAACACAACATTTTTGAAGCCGATAAAATAATTTACATTATACAGCCCTTATTAATTAATGTTTGAAAACCACGGTATTCAAATTTCCTGATATTTCTGCAGATTTCTATGTCATTGTCGTCTCCTTTTTAAAACTCCTTACAAAACAACAATTCTTATCGCTAAATGAGTTATAAATTAATTAAATACGCATTATTTTTTTTGATTTGTTAAGATGCTTTTCTATACTTCGACAACCCTCTTATAAACGAAATCTTAATTTGAAAATTTAATTACTGACATACTCAAGCCTTCTTTATAATTGCAACACAATCGTCATTAGAATTTGTTTACAATAATCATATCCCTAATTATTAATATTTAATGAAACACTGAATAAAAGATTTAAACAAAATATATTCGTATTGATGAAGAAAAAAATAATTCAATAATTTAAATAACGCCATTGTTTTATTTTTTCAAGTGCTCTTTTAATTGAAAACTTTGTTAAGATAAAAGATATCAAGTAAAGTAATTTGAAAAAGGAATGGGATATTTTGAATGCAACCGAACGTTTATATATATTTGTGTCGATTCTCACTTAAACCTTCCATTCTGCCTGGGAAGATTAGCTTCAATATGTATAGAAATTATTTAGATTTATTCTAAACCAAATATTTATTTATTGCACTACGTCATGTGTCACACGCAAGAATCTCTGTTGAGTTTATTTTGTGATTTTGTTTTTAAACCTGCTTTTGGGATTTTTCCAATATTGAGGAAATGTCCATGCTTATTTTGAAATTTCAATGAAACCTACTCTTATTACGCTTACTATTATATTGTTGCGTGGACGAAACAAACTTATGACAAGCATCCCAGTGCCATTGGTCCGAAAAATGAAATGGGCACGGCAGGCCTTGGCCCACTTACAGGCTGTTGCGAAGAGAAGTTTAGGAGAACAAAAAACAACAACATTTGGTTTCGGTAAGTAACTATCCATCGTTTCAAAAACTTAAATTTAACTCAATCATAAACTTACAAACATAAATGAATCCAAAGCAATAAAACCATATAAGAAGTGTCCACCGTAAAAAAAATTGTTGTTAGATAAATTAAAAATTTTCTACGGATTAATTATAAGAAATTTTAAGGGAGCTCGTACACCTCGTTTGCAGTATATGCCACAAGAGGGTGGGGGTAGGTGTAAGAACATATGTATTCTGACTTATGAGCTTGATCAGAGACCCGCTTATAAGGCCTTCGCCAAGTAAGACAGACACAGAAAGAATTTGTACTGACACAGGGAAAGAGAAAGGAATATACACCCAGGGCAAGGGTGGGAATCGAGCCCGCACCCGTTACAGCGTGCAGACTGCTAGCTTAATGGTCCAAACAACTCGGCATCCCTGCTCCTGCCATTAAGTGAATGTGATAACTCCTTTCTTTGCAAATGGTTTTTAATTGCAAATTTTTAGCTTTAGTGTAGAAAACTTCCATAAACAAGCAACAAACTATGGCTCCACAAAAGAGGAAGTTAAACTAACTGTTTAAGATGATTAGTGATTCAAGTGAGACTAACATTATAACACTGTTATATAAAATGTAACCACAAAATGTGCTCTAATCCTACAAAAAAATTTTACAGTGTAAGATAATTTTTTTTCAAAAATAATTTTATACCCGATGATCCGCAATGCTTATATTAGAAGCGAAATAAATCATTACTTTGAAACTGTGTTTTAAATCAACGACATTTCAATCTTTTCTAGTATCCTTTTAAAATTCCAGTGAAAAAAAATCGAATAAATATTGTTTATTTTATTTTATTCAACTGAGCGTATTTTTAATGAAGAGTTTTGCTATGAAAAAAAAAACATTGTTTTTCAATGAATGAATTATGTTTTCAATAGATTGAAAAAAATTAAGTTATTATTCATTAAAAAAATTTCAATTCATTTTGCCGAATGAAATTATTTTTTTTGAAAACCCAATAGGGAAATCAAACTAAATGAAAATAAGCCCTGGTTGTGGATAAACAACAGTTAAAGTATGCTGACTTGAATCAATTGTGAACCAAAACACTAATTACTTTCAACACCTTATCTGTTGTAATCTAATAGTATACCAGAATAAACATGAAGAGTACACGGGAAGAACCGATTGATTTATTAGGCGGACGCCCGCAATTGTCTGCTTGGCGGACATTGGCGGCAGAAAACCGGTTTCTCTTTTTCTTCTTCGCTTGGTCCAAGCGTCGGGATCGTCAATCGCCTGAATCTTGGTAGCTAGGAACCACAGAGATGGTAGTTAAAGTATTAGAGTGGAAGATCACGTGACCCACAACACTGGCGTCATTGGGGCTCTTCTGGGAGCTCCTTTCGCGTCCTGTCGTTAGCATTGGAGGTCACGTGATCTACCACTCTATTGCTTTAACTATGATCTCTGTGGTAAGAACTGATTTCGCTACACAAGTTTAGGCGATCACTCGCTATCATCGCCAAAGTGGCCTTCTAAGGAAACTTCTCTACAAAATCAATCGGTTTTTCCCGTGTACTCTTCACATTAAAACTATGTTCAGGGAGCTTTCAATTTACGTAACCATATTTCTTTTGCAAGGAATTGGAAAGTTGTTTTTACCTTTCTGTAAATATATATTATAATTTGAATGCGTCTTTGCAACGTAGAAGAGGAATCAAATTAGAAAATAAATTTCAGAAACTAATTGGATATTTTTTGGGATATGGGTTAGAATATTTTTTGAAATTTTTAATTAATAATTTTACACAAAATATTCGACCCAATTTCAAATAGTCATATTGTAAAGACCTGCAAGTTTCCTATAATTATCATATAAAAAAGGGTTTGTAAAAAATATTCAATGCAGACAGAGAAATATGGCCTAGAAAGAATAAGCGCTAATATCACAGTATAATTTATCTATTTCACTCTTTGATAAAGCTCCCTAGCGGTTTGAGTTAATTACCTAAGCAAATAACATCATATACCTTTTTTATATTTTATATTAAAAAAAAAACTCTTCACGGCAATTAATAATTACTCTAAGCCAAGTCACATCTTATAAAATTTAGTTTATCGCAGTATGGCCTGCAAATGCATTTTTATACGTTAACAAGAATAATTTTTTATGTGTAATTAACCTGTTTTCGTTCTTTACTAAATCCGGTAAAAACTTCTTAAGATTTTTTTTCATAAATATGTTCCAAAATTGTAAAGACATTTCAGAAATAAGATAAAGCTTATGAATATTTTAGTAAGTATATGGTAAAATCTATTATCCAAGGATGCTTTTTCTTACTGTGAAAAAAAGTAATTATAAAATTTGCAAAAAAGTCCTTTTAAGTTTTTAACACGTTTTCATAATATCACTTTACAAAAACCTTTTTAAACTTGAATTTTATCTACATGTCAATAAAGAAGTAGTATTTTTTCTGAATGTATGTACTTAGCGATAGATAAGCCGAAAATATGTTTCATATAAAATTTAAAAATTCAAATTTTATGCATTTTTGCTGCTACATATTTCGCCGCTACTTTGACAAAAGTCTTGTGCAGTAAAAATTATAATTAATTTCTTTTTCATTTTTTTTTGTATTTTTAAAATATTTTATCGTCATTATTGGCAGAATATATTTTACAGCATGCTTTTAATAAACTAAGAAATGATTACTTAATAAAAATACCTAAAATAAACTGAAAGATATATAAAATCTACATCGTATATCTTACCCATGACTGGGGTATAAAATTAGTGATTGTGAAGATTGTGAAATGTTCTTAAAAAAAATAGGAAACAAACTAAAATTTTTCTTTAAACAGTTTTCACGCCCCTCCATTTTGAATAAAATAATAATGAAAAACATGAAACTTAACAAAGTTTGCAAGTAAAAAAAACTTTGTGACTTTCTCAACAACGTTTGAATGAAAATCTTAACAAGAAGAAAATTGGTAAAACTCAAAAAAAGCAATCCTCAAAAATTTAAAAATATGCACTAAAGTAGTTAACAAACATGTCATACACATAGAATTTATTAAATTAACCATTTTGATAGAAAGCGAATAAGTTGAAAATAGGGACGTGCTGTTTTGGAATTCTCTGTTTTTTGTTTCAAAAATGTCTTTTCTTTAATAAACTATTTCTTGAGGACCTGTTCAATTTTTGTCATGTGGCATATATTATTTTCAAAATTACAAAAAGTCACTAAGTTGTGCTCTTTGTCTTTACATGTTAGGATAGGATGATGTTGTGTTGTATATTTTTGTGTCATCTTAGCATTATTAAATAACACGTTATTCATACTATTACTTTTCCCTAAAAAAATTACGTCGAGCTTGAAATATCTTATAAAGAACTTAAGCGGGTATCTCCATATCTTGTATTAACTTGTTTACTTTACGAAAAATTCACGTTATTTTAGAATTGCTTTGAACTGCTCAACATTTCGAAAAGAGTTTAGTTTATTTTTTCAGAAGGATTATGTGTATATCTTACGGTTAACATCTTAAATTTGTATTTAAAAACGATGTAAGTATACAAAGTTATTTCGCTTTATTGTAATAATTTGTTATTTCATTATTTTTTTTGTCTTCGTTTGTTTTAAATTAGTTTTTATACACACAATCAAAATATTTTTTAAAGTAAAATTTCTAATATTTCTAATTTAAATAGAACCGAAAAAGTTTTAATTTTTTGAGAAATTACTTCAATATAAACAATCAGTAATATGATATTTTTAAATTTTGCAATTCACATCCTAAATGGATTTCTAAAATCATTAATTCTCCCTTTTGGAAGTTTTATGTCCGCAAAGGCATATAGCTAATAATCATTTAACTATATATTGTACCAAACTAAATTCAATGAAAACTAATAAACTATTGGCAAAACTTAACTAAAAAAATCTAATAACCTACCAATGACAACACCAAAAATTACTAAAACCTAAACAAACTAAAATACAAAAGGAATTGGCAGGAACGAAATTGCTTTGAGGGACCTTATATCACTAGAGAAAACACAATAGTTCCCTTGTGTAATCAAATGGAATTTTTTTTCAACTACCTAGACGAAATTTATTGTGCTAGTTACTGTGGAAATAAAAGATTTAATTCTTTTCCAATCGTGACTGTTGTTGAAAAACATGTTAGATTTCAAATTAAATTCACTTTCAAATTGTGTTTGGCAATCTGGTGCGTTCAAAGAATACTAACCCAAGCAGCAAATGATCGGTTGGCCGAGTATCGGCCAAACATCGCGCAAAAATACTGCGACATCGAGCCGACGCGTCGGAAATTGATTGGCGATGTCCATCGCAGCGACTGCGTTTTGTCCTTGGCAAGCGACCATTTGCCAATCAGGTGCGACCACTTACCGACGCATTTTGGTAGTCGGCAAAAGATCGGAAATGACAATCGGCAGCACATGGGGCCGATGTACAAAACACGACCTTTCGCCAATCGTCGGCGACTAGTTACCACTCTTTTTGCGACCCCAAATAGTCGGTTATTGATCGATTTAACCAACGCAGCGACTTCTCAAGCAGCTGAAGAGGGAGACTTGGTACTTATCTAGTTTCGATGTTTAATGACTTAAATCAATAAATAATGAAACATTTCTAGCGACAGAGGAAGTAGCGATTTATTTGGTAGAACACAGATCTCCAACTACAAAGCCAATGTGTTGCCACACGAGAGTAGTAAATATCACACCGCTACACACTCCCCTCCCAGCCACAGCGATTACGGTACGTTGCGGAATCGTTCGGGAGGCACAGAAAAGTTTGAAAGAGCCGAATGGGTATGTCGCTGAACCTTAGATTTTTGGCATTCCAAGCATGCTCTACTCCAGTTAGAGCAATCCTTATTGATGTTAGTCCAAATGAATCGTTTCGTAATCAGCTTCTTGGTACTTTTAACGCCCGGGTGAGAAAGAGAGTGGATCGATGAAAATATCTGCTGTCGAAAGCTCGGAGGAATATACGGACGATAACTGCCTGTGGATTCATCGCAGAAGATAACTTTTCTGCTGTTTGGAACAGAAACCTGTATAATCCTTAACTTGGGATTTCTCTTAAGCATTTCTAACTCTTCGTCCTCCTGAGCCTCAGCTAACGCTTGCAGGTCGACTGGAGATGGGACATATATCGTGTCGATTCGAGAAAGAGCGTCCGCAATAATATTGTCTTCGCCTTGGATGTATTGTATGTCAGTAGAGAATTGTCCAATGTATGAAAGTTGCCTGGCTTGCCGTGGCGAAGCCTTTTCCAAATCTTGTTGAAAAGCAAATACCAAGGGTTTGTGATCCGTGAAAATAGTGAAAGGTCGTCCCTCTAAAATGTATCTAAAGTGCTTCACGGCTTCATAAATCGCCAATAACTCCCTGTCATAAGCACTGTACTTCCTTTGAGTAGGTGTCAGCGTTCGGGAGAAGAAACTCATTGGGCTTTTCTTTTTATTCTCTGTCTGGTGCAAAACAGCTCCAATGGCAGTGTCCGAGGCGTCAGTGGTAAGAGATATTTCAGCTTTGTCAGAAGGATGAGTTAGATTCGCCGCTCGACCTAATGCCTCTTTTAACATTTGAAAAGAGATTTTCGATTCTTCTGTCCAAATAACTTCTCTTTTGCTTTCTTTCTTGATACCGCTAAGTAAGGAAGTCAATGGCTGTTGAATTTTGGCGCAATTTGGGATGAATCTATGGTAGAAATTCACCATTCCTAGAAATTTTCTCAAATTCGTGTAGGATTTAGGCTCAGGAAAATTGGTTATAGCTTCAATTTTGGATGGAAGAGGTTTTAGACCTTCAGCCGACACTTCGTATCCCAAGAATGCAAGCTTGGCTTGACCAAATTTACACTTTGCGGCATTGATGCAAAGTCCATACTCATTCAGTCTCTGTAGAACTGCTCGTAAATGTTTCCGATGAGTTCTTTCGTCAGCAGAGGCTATAAGAATATCGTCCAAATAGCAAAATACAAAGTCTAAACCACTGAGTACTTCTCTCATGAAACGGGAAAAGGTCTGCGCGGCATTACGTAAACCAAAGGTCATAAATGGGAACTCAAACAGGCCAAAAGGAGTCACAATTGCTGTCTTAGGGATGTCTTCCTCACGAACAGGAATTTGTTGATATGCTCTTACCAGATCTAAAGATGTGAAAACTGTTGTGCCAGCTAGTATATAACTGCAGTCTGTCAAGAATGGAAGTGGGTATCTGTCTGGAATAGTGACGTTGTTCAACGACCGATAATCTCCGCACGGTCTCCAGTCACCCGATTTCTTAGCTACAAGGTGGAGCGGACTCGACCAATTGCTTTTGGATGGTCTGCATAAGCCCATTTGAAGCATGAACTCAAATTCTTTTTTAGCGGCTTTGAGTTTTTCCGCTGACAATCTTCTAGCTTTTGCGAAAACAGGTGGACCTTTTGTTTCAATATAGTGTTCGATTTTGTGTTCTTTAACCTTGTTATTTACAACATTTAACTGCAGCAATTCCGGAAATTCATCGAGGATATCTTTGTATGGCTCCTGTACTGCATTAACAATCGGAATTTTATCATCCGATTGGAAACTAGGAATACCCTTCGTTTCCAGTAAGGTGGTGCCATCAATCAGCTTACGGTTTTTGGAATCAACCAAAAGATTAAAGTGAGCCAGAAAATCCATGCCTATAATTGGCTTGTTTACCTCAGCGATTATAAACAACCAATTAAAAGGACGTCTTAAACCAAGATTGAGGGTCAGCAATTTCTGTCCAAATGTTCGAATTTTCGTTCCATTAGCCGCGAACAGTTCTAGTTTGGAGATATTTCTTTTGTCCCTTGGCGAAGGGGGAATCACAGACAATTCCGCCCCCGTATCGATAAGGTATTGGGTGGCCGATTCTTTGTCGCTAACGAAGAGACGACTCAGCTCTACCCCATGTCCCTCGGTCGTCAATGAGAGACGGGGATTTAGTTTTCCGAATTCTTCTGGTTATGCCAATTGCACGGCTCCCTACAATCAAAGGCCGCGTCTCCAAATTTTGAGTGATAATAACAAAAAGTGTTATTGGCAGTGCTACGTCTAACATTTGAGGAGCTCCTAGAACGAGGTCGAAATTGGCGACGGTAGTTAAATCGTTTCCTATTTAACTCGCCAATTTGCAACGACAGCTGAGCAATTTGTTCTTGAAGGTTTTCCACCAAACTATCGTTCTTCACGGCAGCAATGGCAGCATTCTGATAGTTAGGAGCTTTGATCTCCCACATCTTGTCCGCCATCGTGGCTAATTTTGATAAATCGTCACCACTTATCGATAAGATACTCGACATATCATTCGGCAATCTTTGTAGCCAAAGGGTTTTCAAAAAGGTTTCACCCACCTTATCCGTAGCCAAATTCTTCATTTCACATAATAACTGAGAAGGTTTTTTATCACCTAGTTCAACGTCAGTTAGCAGCTTTTGTGTCTTTTGAGTTTCGGTGTCCGCGAAGATAGAAATGAGCCGTTCCTTGATAGCGTCGTACTTGGCGACTTTAGGAGGATGCGTTAGAATGTCCGACACTTGCGATAAAATTCCTGTCTCGATTGAACTCACTACATAATCGAACTTTGTTTGATCCTCTTTGATCGATGCATTCCTAAACTGAGCCTCCAACTGCAGAAACCATATTCTTGGATCAGGCTTCCAAAATGGCGGTGGCTTGATGCTTACCCTCGCGATGCTGCTTGTTGAATCTTTAGCGCAGTTTACCTTTTCGGTCGAAGTTTCGTCGTCGCTCATCTTGCGTCCGGTAGTCACCAGTGAAGAGGGAGACTTGGTACTTATCTAGTTTCGATGTTTAATGACTTAAATCAATAAATAATGAAACATTTCTAGCGACAGAGGAAGTAGCGATTTATTTGGTAGAACACAGATCTCCAACTACAAAGCCAATGTGTTGCCACACGAGAGTAGTAAATATCACACCGCTACACAGCAAATAATCATTGGCCGAGCATCGGCCAAAAGTCGCAAAACATTCTGCGACATCGAGCCGATGCGTCGGAAATTGATTGGCGATGTCCATCGCTGCGACTGCGTTTCGTCCTTGGCAAGCGACCATTTGCCAATCATGTGCGACCACTAACCGACGCAATTTGGTACGTCGGAAAGAGATCGGAAATGCCTTTCGGTCTCGCATCGGGCCGATGTATAAAGCCCGACCCTTCGCCAATCTCTGCGATTAGTTACCGCCCTTTTTGGATGTCAAATCGCCGGCTATTGATCGTAGTTGACCATCGCAGCGACTTCTTGCCAATTTCACTCTAGACCATTTACCCACGTCAATCCAACCTCTCTCGCGTTGTTCTGGGATAACCCATACGACTATTTACCATGTGCAGGTGGTTACCCAATGCTTAGCTGAGTCGATTCTAACGTATTTCCTACGTAATAACGGTTTCTACCCAACGTTTGACCAACATACTCCCGATGCTGGAGCAAGAACGTACCAATGCAACTAAAAGCATTGAAGATATTTTGGAGCTTAATCCTTTATTAGAAAACAATTGAAGTCAAATAATCTCTACATTATATCACACATAAGCCCTTGTCTAGTAAAATTTTTTCAATTTTAAATTTTTATCACTTTTCAAATTAATTACCTACTTTTTTTAACAGTTACTTATTGAACTTAATCTTAATTTAAAATTTATTAAAAACTGCAATCCTGTGGACACTCAAAAATTAATTTTAAACACAAGAAAAAAGAAACACTACTTGAATTATTTTTATTAACAAAATGATAGGTAACAATAAAAATACAATACACGTATAAAAATGCAGTACTTGGTAGTAGTCTATGCCCTGAAGATGTTCCTTTCTATCACATGATCTGCTGTATCTTGAAGCTGAGCAGTCTCACAGCAGCTGAAAGCAACAATTTACAATATAAGTATCAACAGTGAAAATACTACATCTTAATATATTTATATTTTTAACATAACTGGCTAATACTCATGTGTTGTAAGTCATTAAAATGCATAAAAACAAATTTTTATACTATAAAATTTTTTAAATACCTCTTAACTACTTGAATATCATAAACACTGATCTAAACAAACAATTTCATGCAATCAATAATTATTTATTATCAGACATTTTAAAAAATCAGTATTTTTCTATGATTAAGAAAAATTGCAATGCATTAGATCACTAAAGATCACAAAGATTTAATAAAATATATTGCTCAGAGAGGAATAGTTAATTACACATTAGACAAGAGTTTAGTTGCTAAACATATACTTAATTTTGTCCATTAAAAAATTGGATTTTTTTTGGGAAGTGGTAGAGATGACAAATTTTACATTACTTCATCATTGTTCCATAAGTTTTCTGGTTTATTTTTATTTAAATTTCTGTCAAATAATTTCCAATTTATAACCCATTATAACGCATTTTTAATAGAATATGGAAAAAATATCAAGAAATTAATAACTAAGTATTTTGGATATTTACCGTTACTTATAAATACACAAGTGCTTTACATAATTATAATTGTGCTATAATTGCACTATAAGTAAAGTTAAAATAAAATATTGGGAACTTACCAAGCATCAATTCGCCAATCCCCTTCCTTGGAAAATCCTTTATACTGGAGATTCAGCTGGTTATCCTATATACTCGATCCTCCGAAATTCCCAAGGCACGAGCACTGAAAAATAAAATGCAATTGAGTGGTCATGGAGTACCTGCAAGACTTGACTACAATGCAAGCTTCGAGACACTTCTAGTACAGCTGTGGAAATAAGAAAAGCGCCACTTGTGATTATTTCAGCCGTTAGTCACCCTATAGAATCGGACCTTTTAGAGATTATGAACAATTAACATTCTGAGTTAAGGGGTCACAGGAGTCTTAAAAATGTGCAAAGACGATACTACAAAGCATAGTTTGATCTTTCATGTCATTTTTGAACTACTCAATGTATGAGTATAATTTTTTTATATATAATTCTACAGGATTTATTTATTATAAAACAAGTTTTAAAATTTATGAAACTTTAGCCAAAACTAAAATAAATGATATTAAACATGAAGCTATTTGAACACATTGTGATTAGGCTTGCGCGGCAAATTGTGAGGTCAAAATTGAAAAAATGACCAAGAAAATGACTTTATATTGTACAAATATGTACAAACAAAGACTTATACCTAAATTCTCAGCTCAATTTTAATTAGAAATTATTTTAAGAACTTTTTTCTAAAAAAATTAATAAAATTTTTAAAATTCTGATTTTAATTTTTTTTAAAAATAATTTCGAATTAAAATTGAGCTGAGAATTTAGGTATAAGTCTTTGTTTGTACATATTTGAACAATACAAAGTCATTTTCTGGGTCATTTTTTCAATTTTGACCTCACAATTTGCCGCGCAAGCCTTATCACAATGTGTTCAAATACCTTTATGTTTAATATCATTTATTTTAGCTTTGGCTAAAGTTTCATAAATTTTAAAACTTGTTTTATAATGAATAAATCCTGTAGAATTACATATAAAAAAATTATACTCATACATTGAGTAGTTCAAAAATGACATGAAAGATCAAACTATGCTTTGTCGTATCCTCTTTGCACATTTTTAAGACTCCTGTGACCCCTTAATTGCATGACACAAAATTTGCATAAGGGGCCGTCTTCATATTAAAAATGTTACGAACTTTAACATTTCCAATAGCAACACATAATTTTAATAACTTAAAAAAGGTAAGCACTCTTGAAAACCCATAAATCTAAGTTTTTGTTGCATTTGGATGAATATTTGACGAGTTATTCAATCGAATCACTTGTGGACCTTTTAGGGATCATCTCTAAAATGACAAGCGTAGTCTAGTTCTTCCTTTTGCAGGGCCGTCTTTATTTATCAATTACATTATGAATACCCTTTAGGGGACTTATACACAGTCTCCTAAAGGGTAATTAATAAGTATTTTGTGATTTACTCAGCAAATTATGAATAAAAAATTTTTTAATTTGGGATTTCGCTTAAACTTCCTGTCTGAAATGCATTTCTGTAAAATATTAAGGGGTTTCTATCCATATTTTTTTAAAAAATTATTATAATAATTATTTAAAAATATAAAAATTGTTTTAAAGACCCCAATAGGGTATGCATTTCGTTTGGGTTATTATAATTACTGTTCAGTAAAAAAAATTGTTTCATTATCTCAATTATTTATATATTGATTGGGATAGTTTTTTAATGTGCAACTCATTTAACATTATGACACCTAAACTTTGCACGTCTCTAACTCCCCTAATAATGCTTAAAGACTAACAAAATTTGGCATTATTTCGTCTTAAAATATGTCATAGATTAGAAATATGGACTCAAATAGGGGTGTTGCTATTGGAAACTTTTAAAGTTCGTAACATTTTTAATATGAGGAGGACCCCTTATGCAAATTTTGTGTCATGCAATTAACTCAGAATGTTAATTGTTCATAATCTCAAAAAAGTCCGATTCTATAGGGTGACTAACGGCTGAAATAATCACTAGTGGCGCTTTTTTTACTTCCACAGCTGTACCTACTCATATTAATTACTTTCAAACGGCGTGAGTGCACCTGTATTCGCCCCCTTCCCTCCCACTCGGATTTAGGTAGAGTTGATAGTAAAAATCATAATATTTTAGTTACAAAACTCTAATAGTGGACTTAGTTAGATTAGTTTGAAATATCGTTGCACTACAGCTACACGAGGTCTAGTGCGACGTGGGTCGTAATTTAGAACCACAGTCAGGTGACGAGCTGACACTTCCAATGCCTGAACCCGAACATAGGACCTTCTAAGAGCACGGCGAATCGATTGGGCTTTCCAGCCTAATATAGGTCTTGGTAAAATAAATTACTTAACTTCGAAATTTGATTAAAAGAATTTTAAAAAATTACACATTTCATTTGGCTGCGAAACAATTTTAATTCGTGTTTAACTTATTATAAGTATAAAAAATAAGGTTTTCAAATTAAAGTTTTATCATATATAACATGTAAATCAACAATTGTTTTGAAGTCAGAAGCTAAACTCATTAGGGGTTACATAAATGCCTTTGAAACTAAATCGAAATCCTCTGACAAGATCAGCAACCAAAATAACGAAATCCGATACTAAATCTTCCAACCTTTCTGGTTTTGATAGTCCACAAAACAAATCTATTATTAGTATTTTAAGCAACAGACCCAAACACTTAAAAAAAGATAAATTATAAATTTACTTACCATAGATGCTTGACCACCGGTTTCTTTAGTTTGTTGGTCGACATATATATTCAGATTTGTGTGCTTGGTCAGAGACCCGCTTATAAAACTTCGTCAGACAGACAAAACACAAACACGTAAGTGGATCCATCTAATTTTTAGAGACAGAGCGACTAGAAAGGATCCCCACCGGTTTCTTACACAATATACTTACTGGTAGGGTAGGATGGGTTGGTTGGTTGGTATACATATATTTTCAGGCTTGTGTACTTGCTCAGAGAGCCGCTTATAAACCTTCGTCAAGTAAGACAGTCACAACACACACTTCCATGCACACATATACGTGACAGATGCTTCCATCTATCACGCGCCACCTCCACAATTTAGACATGTCCCTGAAGGGGAGGGAAATAGTCTCCAGGAACCTGTACCCATGGGAAACTACGCAATGACCGCCCACAGGACTTTCGGACCCAACAGATTTAACTGGCTATCAAGATCATTTATTTTTGATAAATGTATTTGCACTCTACATTTCAGAAACATTTTAGCTTATTGAGTTTAAATAAATAAAAAAAAAACTTCGTTTCACCCGTCACAGGGTGTGTCGGTTAGTCATTAGATTTTTGTTTTTGTTACAATAATCTATAAAATATATATATAATTTATTATCTTCATGATCGAATTGAAAGATCGCACCTACATCGGCCCAATCTCTACAAACGACCACTTTTAATTGATCGAATGGCGAGGTCGGGCAGATCTCGCAAACCGATGCATAAAATACCAACAAATCTACTGGTTGGCAGACGACTTTAGCCCGATCTCTATCCGATCTCACAAACCGACCAGTTTTTTTAGACGTCGGATTGACAAGTTGGCGCGAGATCTTCCCGACCTCGTGAAAAAACTTCCAATCATTTGCCGACGAAATCGATGATTGGCCAACCACTTGCCGATTAGGCTTGCTGCCTGGGTAACAAGTAAATGTCGTTTAAAAAAGGGGTTTTGAAAGCACTTTGGCAAAACGAAAGTATTGGCCATGGCACAGAAAGTCATTGACAGTAAACGGCGTTGTAGGCTTTTGAAGATATATAATATAGGAATACAATACACCACAACACTCAGGGGGAGGGGGGGGGGGGGTAACATCACATGAATTTCAATTACAATTCTAAAACCTCTTGCGGCCTGGCGTCCCCATTTGGGAACATTTTTTTTAAACTTCCCCACAAACAATTAACACGTTAATTTGTTCCGAATTTGACCTAACCTGGTCCGATGTAAGATGATCCAAATATAATTTTTCAGCCTCTGTTTACAGGTATCAGTCATTTATTTCTATAAAAAATAAAGTTCTTAAAAAATATTTAAAATTTGTTTCTCAAGCTTGTTTTAGTAGTTAATTTCAAAAGCATTTTGCACTTAAAACAATGTTAAAATAATCTGTTATCTACAAATAAATGATACAGCCTTTTTTGTTGAATTTTTAGCCAAAAAATGTTCATATTTGGAGTTTAAGGCTTGTCCCTACGTAACTAATATAAGCATAATTTCGTTGAAAAATATACGTTTTAGCATGGTATTGGTATGAAAAGTATGCTTAGATTAAGAATATACGCGTAGGATTTAGCTCGAGTTTTAAGAGGATAAATATATGCAGTTAAAGGTAATTCCTTGTCCTATAATAATTTAAAATTCAAAAACTTTAAAGCCTAAAAATTTGAATAGCACCTACTATTTGCTTGTGTGCATTTTTTTTCCAGAATTTATTTTGGCGGCCGACAAGTACTGGGAAATCGTGCTTCAAATTTGAAGTCTGTACCTCTTTTAGTATGAGATGTAAAGTGGTTTTAGATAGAGAGGTATTCAGAATGACACACAGACGAAATACCAAAAACCACTGTTTTGGAATCAGCAAACTCCGAACTGTAAAGCTCCCTCACTTTTATTACCTTACATTTCATATTTAGTAACTAATAATATTATAATACTAGGGCTTTGTTTCGACAAATAGGTATGGTGAACAGAACAAATGCCAGTACTTGGTAGCTTGTATTGTACCCTGCTATTCGAATAGCTGATTATAATATGAATATTAAATAGCTCTACGCTCCACCTTATTGCCCTACGAACGTTATTTGTATGATGAATTATTGTCTCAAATTTCAGTTCCATTATTGGCCGTCGTCCGAATCATATTATCTTTTTGTTTTGTTTTTCAAGTGGGTCCCGGTTACAATTGTTACGGATAATCAAATGGGTACCGGTTACAATTGTTACGGATAATCAAATGGGTACCGGTTACAATTGTTACGGATAATTGGAGTTATGTGCAGTGTGTTTGTTTGAAAAATGGTCGGTAATTTGATAATTAACTGTCACAAATACGGGAATTTTTAAGTGATTTTTTACAATAAAATTTTAGTAATGTTTTAACATCAAGGAGCACAGATAAGACTATTTATTGTTGACGTTATTAGCCTACTTTTCTTTTTTTTTAATTCGAAGAATTAAAAAAAATAAAAAAGTAGGTATTGACATGCGGTCGATGTCCGTCCGTCCGTCCGTCTGTCTGTCCGTCCGTCCGTCTGTCCGTACCCCCCTTCCAAAATCGGTTCTATCCATCCGATCTTAAAAATTCTTTTTTTGTTGGAAAGCTATGACCTCAGAGACCCAACTTTCATACTTTTTGTCCGTCTGTCTGTATGATCAGACGGACATAAATCTACCATTTGTCGACGAATTTCCCATTGAACTAGCATTGAAATTCAATTTCGAGTCATTTAAATCGCTGAATTTAACTAGAAATGCTACGGACAAGTGAGATACGTCAAAAAATTCAGCGCATCGAAACGAGAATACATTGAAAATTTCAGAAAAGAATTCGAATTCTAAGTACTTCAATTATTTAAAAAACTGCAAAGTTAAATGCTCATTTAAAAAGCATAGGAAGCCATTTTTATTAGAATTAAATCACCATTGCCATCACAACAATCGCTCAAGAAACTTTAATTCTTTTAGACAATAAATTAAAATAAATTTATTTTTGCGACATCGATATGTTTGAAATGACGTCAAATATATTTCACTTTGAGATTCTGTATGTTGGTATGCAATGTTTTCATTCTATTTAAAAGCGAGAACTATTACATATTTATTCCTTGAAATACAATTTTTTGCAAACGATTTAAGTAACAATTATTTAATTTTCGAAATAAAATAAATGTAACTAGCTGAATTTAGCGCATAAATGTTTAATATAGAATTAATGCTGTGTTTGGCGCCTTTTTACCTGTTAAACACTACTGTTGTGTTGAAGCGGGTTAAGTGACAGATTCTGCTACAAACTAATTTTAAGTGTATTTTGAAGTAGTTTTATGGTTTTTGTTCAATGAATAAATAAATATTTATTTGTAACTGCAATTAGATCATGCAGACGATAAGTAAAGTTTATTTCATTTGCGATAGAAAATTGATAAAAATAATTGGCTTTAAGAAAATGAAATTATAGCTCAATGCTGTGTTTAGTGAAAGTTATTCTAATGTATATAAATTTAATGTAGAAACGGTTGTTGATGTCACTTACTGTAACGAACCTAGTTTTTTCAAGATAGGAATTTTAGTAAGTATTTAAGTAGCAGGAAAGTAGGCTATTTTAGTTCTTTTAGAACTTCTTGTTTTTTTTAGAAATCATCATATGAAGTACAATTAAAAATATTTTTGAATTCTAAAAATTGCACAATATAATTATAAATATTATGCTACATTCATTGTTTTATCAAATGGGTCCTGGTTACAATTGTTACGGATAATTGGAGTTATATACTGTGTGTTCGTTTGAAAAATTTAATGTGTGTAGTTTGAAAAATGCCAGTAATTTAATAATTAACTGTCACAAATAAGGGAATTTTGAAGTGATTTTTTACAATAAAATTTTAGTAGTGTTTCAACAGCAAGGAGTCCAGATAAGACTAATTATTGTTTACGTTATATTTTAGAAATTATCATATGAAGAACAATTATAAATATTTTTGAATTATAAATATTGCACAATATAATTATAGATATTATGCTCCATTTATTGTTATTTATAATTATATTATGCAATTCAGTATTTATAACCTAAAATACTTTTAAATTTCCATACAGGATGATACTAATTAAAGTAACGATTTCAAAAATCGATAATTTTAAAACTACTTGTTAGATTGACCTGATAATTTAGCAGAACAATCGTGAGGCAATGGAATTTTGTTTGGCGAAGGAAAAAAACCTGCCGATAAATGGCGCTGTAAGTAAAAATGGATAAGAACGTCTTGTCTTTTTCCCTGTTTTTTCGCAAATAAATGTTCAGAAAACCCTTGAACTCTATTGTTTTCAGTTGGCTAACAACATTCCTATGTTTAATGAATCAATTTTTAGTCTTTTCTCTTGCATTACCCTTAAAACGCCATCTATCGGCATATTTTTGAACTATTTTTTGTCCTTCGACAAGCAAAATTCCATTGCCTCATGATTGTTCAGTGTTCTACTAAAATATCAGGTCATTCTGACGAGTAGTTTTAAAATTATCGATTTTTGAAATCGTAACTTCAATTATAATCACCCTGTACAAGTGTACATCTATAACTGATGTCTAGATGAATTACTACTAATTATTGAGATCTTTACAGTTTTGCGTTATTTATCTAATTTTCCTGATCTATGTAATGGACAGCTTGAGCTAAAGCATAAACCTTGCCACTAGTTTTCTGTTTAATATTTTTTTTTTTACATAAAAGTAAAGCAGTGTTTGTGCTAATAAAAAAAACTATTTGTCACTATATGTATTTAATTATATTCCGGAGCTAATCTTAGGCAAAAGGGATATCCTATTGTCCAAAGTAGTTTCAATTGATAGTATAAGTAGTAGCGTTATCTTTAATAACAACAAAAATTAATTTTAAGTTAATGATGACATTATTTACATTCAAAATATAGATTCTATGTTCTTTTGTTTGACTGTAAAGCCTGGAAAGCAAATGTTTTACAAACTCGAAGTTGCAAATAATAATTAAAAATTATTATTTTTGTAGGTAATATTTCATATTATGTAAAATGAACCATATTAATCATTGCAAAATTACTTATTAAATTCTTAAGATACGAAACAACCAATCTAATACCTTGTATTGAAATCTACGGTAAATCCATTCAATATTTGAAGACATATATTTTAATGAACTCATATGATATGTGTGAAATACCTATTTCTGAATACCTTACTGCTAGCCTTACTGCATCGTCACATTTGTATTCATTAAAACATTTATTTAAATCTACCATTAATTAATACATAGTACGTGTCAAGTTTCGAAAATGTTAATCTTACACTAAATCCGTACCGCGTGGCTAAGTACATGTGATCAAAAGCAGAGCTAATTTGAAGTTTCAGTTTAGGTACTAAGTTTATCTTTTATGTGTGAAGACAGCGTTGCGAAGGGATATGAAAGTCGTGAATTTATTTCGCATGCACCAGTTTTCGCAAATACCCATAAACAAAAAGTTCGATTGATAATCTATAGTTTAGCTAAACTTCTTGAAAAATGCTTTTAAAAACTAATTTTTTGGATTTTGTTGGTCTTGGTAATTTACCCCACACTATATTGAATGCAATCAAGTGGTGAAAAATTAATCAGATCATTGGTTTTTAAAGTAGGGTAAGGTGGGGTAAGTGGGCCCCCTTTTTGGCACAATTCGACTTTAGACCCTCATACCACTGGATATAATCGGCCTAACAACTTATTCTTTTTTGTGGTCCATTCTCTCATATGTTATTACTGTACACATGGCAACCTTAACACAAATTGGCAAATTATAAATTTAAAAAATAGGTTTTCTTTTTGGTCCATCCGAGTGACCCATTTGCCCCGCGAGGTGGGGTAAGTGGGCTACCCCCCTAATATATTTTTACACATAACTGGTAGAGATATGGTGGGCATGTATTGTAAAAAAAATGTTAGGGCTACAGATTTTAAACTGACCTATGTTAATGAATAGGACTAAGAATAGCGAATATGACTAACCCTATGAATAGTGAATATGACTATTTTTTAAGTATATTAAAGAGTTGGGGCAAGTGGGCCACCCCTGGCCCACTTATTGGGTTTAAACTTGGGTTTAAACTTTTGGGATTAAACTGATTTGGGTTTAAACTTTGTGTCGAGAATTTAAATTTTGATGTTTTGAAGCCTAAAGTGTGAAGTTAACGAATAAAAAAAACGGAACACCTGTTTTTAAATAACATCATTTTTTTTTATTTTACACGTATTTAGTTTTGTTTCATTTGTCAATGGGCATGTTTCAGGTCCTTTGAGATTCAACAGAAGCGTTAATGAAAATATATTTTCTCAAGCTTCGATTGGTAAATCCACACTCTCAGAAATAACACTTTTTGACGATTCATGAATCCTCAAGCCTCATTTTGTTAATTTTGAGGATTGTTTTGTCAAACTTTCACGTGACTTTTGAGTAAACGTTAATCCTCACTTTTACGATCGTGATTTGACGGTTCTGTATCTTGATTTTGAGAAAACTGAATCTCATTGCTGTACTCACATGCTCAAAAATGACGAAATATTTCTTTGGATTAGACGACATTCAAATCCTCATAAAAATGACGATTCAAATTTCCTCACTTTGAGGAAACGAAAACTCGGAGCATTTGCCAGTAACGGAATCGTCAAAATTAAGGAAAATTTCGTCGTTTTTGAGCATTAATTTTTTAGAGTGCATGTCACATGGGAACAGAGGACCAATCGGCGAAACGATTGCAAAAAGACCAAGAGTTAAAGCCGATTTTTTTCTCGTCTGAAACAACATTTATGCTTTTGCAAATGTGTACAATTCCTAACTCTTTTGATTTTCCAATCAAACTTCTAAAATGAACATTTGTTAAAACAGATTATGAAAACACATAAAGAGAGTCAAACTATTCCCCCAAAAATCTACCTAAGACGAATTTCTGTACAATTTTGTCATATATATTCTTATGGCTCACCATTTCAAAATCCTTTGGTCTTTACCGCAACCGTAACTGGATAACCGTACAAAATGAGAACTAATTAAAAGAATGGAAAACAGTGAAAGGGTAAGGATTAGCGAAATAGTCATTAGTTTTTGACAGAGATAAAGACATTAGGTGACTTTACATACATTTCATAATTATGTGATCACATAACCTGATAAAATGAACACTAAATAAATAAACTTATTTTGTGGTTATGCATAATACTTGTATGAATAATGAAAAGTTATTATATTTTGGGGTTTAATACTTGGCATCCTTGTAGCTAGGGTGATTGCTTAATCTTAATACGATATTGAGAAGGTAGGGGTAGACTTATATATTCCAGCTTGTGTGCTTGATCAGAGACCCGCTTTATAAGCCTTCGTCAAGTAAGACAGACACATAAAGAATTTTTATTGTCACAGAGAAAATAAGTACACCCAGGGCGAAGGCGGGAATCGAGTTATTTAGTATATCTATTAAGTGTGTCTATAGAACGGCCATACTTATGTCAACCCAACAATAAGAGGTGTTAATAAAAATAAGCGTAGAATCGAAATTCATTGCACTAAAATAACTTTGACTAAGTAGCTTGAGTCAGAGAAAACAAAAAGTCGCTGAACTTGCGATGGAAACAACACCATCAAATAGTGCAAACAATGAAATTGACAAAATATTTATTTCAATCACGCATTATATGGCAATACTCTAGGCAATTTAGTTGACAGTGTTATGTAAAAAATTGGTTAAGTGTTCTGGAGTTCTCAATTGTATGATATATGTTAATGTGGAAGCCTTACTAATGCCCAGAACTCGGTAAAATTTATTGGGGGGGGGGATCTTAAAATCAGTACAGGACCTTTAAAACGCCGATATTAGGCATGCGATTTGAATTAGCGAAATAAATATTAAGGAAAACCGTACTTTCTACAAAAAATATCTTTTTAAGGTGTACTCATCACAACATTTTTATGCAAATAATAAGTTTACTAAATAAGATATTTTTGAAAATACTGTGAAGGGGGAAGGAGGGTTAATACTTGAAAATGCATATCATCTGTATCTACTTATATGTAAAGATTTCATACTGCTCATAAAACGCAAGCACATTTCATATTGCTCATACTCATAAAACTTCATAAGTAATTACTGCAAATGAAACGTATTTTCTGGCTTGAGTCTCCATTTCTTATATTTTCTATCCCTCCCAAGGAGCAAGAACTATTACGGAGATTCGAAAAAGTACCTAAGTTTACCCGTAAAACATATTTCCCGTTAGATGTGATTTTACACAATCTATATTACCGGACATCTGCGTATTTTTTGTTCTACGCATTTTATCGAAAATGCGTAGGCACGACATTTACGTACACATGTAGTTTTTGGAGGCACGTAAATAATATCGAAGCAATATTTTCCCTCCGGGAAGGAATATTAAAATAAAAAGCCATTCTGAAACTCCTAAATGTTCTATATTGTTCGAGAAAAACCGTGAAGGGAGACAAATGAGGATGGAGTGGCTCATGTTTATAAAGTGACATTTCCTATTTTTTTTAAAAATATGTTTGCTTTTACAGTTACAGCCTCTTGTAAACTGGAGTGTTGTATTTTCATAAAAAATCTTTTATTTATTAAAGCCTAATAGAAACAGAGAAGTGTTTTTCAAGACTTCACAAATTTCTATCTGCAATGCAACTTGTATGTTTAGAAATATTAAGACCAACCAGTGCGTTTAAGGTTTTAAATATAATTTTTTTAGCTGTAAAGTAATCGATTTTTTTTCAAATCTCAATTTTCAAGAATATCTAATATTAGGTGAAATAAGTGCAGTTTAAAATTTTAACAACATTTTAAATACTACGTAGAAGTGAACATATTTCACTTCACAGAGATAATGGGAGAAATATTTTTCCATTATAAGCGCTTAAAATTTAGGCTTGTTAAAAATCCTTAAGATTTGAAATCTAAAGTTAAACTAAAAATTTTGTTTTGACACAATTAGTAAAGCTTATGTAATATGTATCTAATATATTTAATGTTCAATTGTTTTTATATAATAGTGCATAAGGATAAGTAGTTTGATTAATTTATACAAAAAAACGTAGATGATTCTGTGGTCATTTTGTGATTTTCGAAGATAGTTTTTTTAAAGTGTTTTTGAGTTATCAAGGGTGCCCGATACCTCAAAATCGCAAAAAAGTCTAATTTTTTTAATTGTTTAATAAAAATGTTTCAATATTTCTTAAAATTTTGGAAGAAACCGCTTTAAAAAATACGCATTAGTTTTTGAGTTATAAATTTCAGAATAAGACACACTCCACCAGCTGTACCACTAAATGTAAACTTTAAACGCTTATATCTCTGTTTGCGTTTTTTCAATTTTAAGGTTATCAAATCCTAAAGCTTTTTTGATATTATAAGTACGTTAATATTTTTTCTTTCATAGGCAATTGAATATATTTAAAATAGAAGTATGCATTTGGATTTTTGATATCTGCCACACAAATTTTTAAAAAATTCTTAAAGTTGAAATTTCTTTTTTTTCCTGCATTGTTTTGGCAAAATTGCCACAAATATTGTTTAAAAAAAGTTTGTAATTTTGATCGAAATATAAATGAATACTATAAAAATAACGAAATATAATGCATATAATGATTGCCCCCCCCCCCCTCTCAAAAAATATTTTTTGACGTTTTAGAATTTTTTTTATAACAAGATGTCAATGTTGGGAGTATTAGAAATTTATTTTCCAAGTAATTTAATGATATAAATTAAATCTACACACAAACTCTGAATTACATAAAACTATGAATTAATAGCGTATTTTAACAAAATTTGTGCATCGATCTCGCAAACTGCTGATTTGCTGGATTCTATGCAGCTAAAGAACCGTTAGAAATGCTTCTGTAAAATTGCGAAAAAAAAATACCGTATAAAACAATTACTTCAAGGCTTATAAATTCCTAAAAATGTAATTAAGTAAAAGTTTTTTACCCTTCGATGAAATTTTTTGTGGGACTTTTTTGTTTATTGTACATTTTTTTGTGCAAAGTTTCATTAGCTCTATAATTATTTTGCTCATCAAATAACATTAACCACACAGTTAATTGGACCAGTTCCAGTGAAGTCAAGTAATTGGAATTTACCGCTTCTGTTAAGCGATCATTCTTTTGAAATACTTGTGCTTCATAGATTAAAAAAAATATATATTTTTTTTTATCTTACTTAAGAAAATTCATAATATAACCTCTGTTTAACACAATCGCACTTGAAACGTTCGAGATTTGCCAGTTATTTTCTTTCATCAAAGCCCTTAATTTTTTTAATATCTTTTTTTTTTTGCTTTGATGTTTCATTATCACTAGGCTTTGAAGTACTTTTAGAATTCTAACGCTACATTTTTGAAATATTAGTTTCTTCAACCATCGATATTTGCCGCCCCGGCGGCTCAATCGTTAGGATACTGGCCTTTGGAGCTGCTGCGGTCGGGTACGAATCTCGGTCATTCATGGATGTTTGTGACCGTCAATAAATGCTGTTATTTGTCTATGTGTTTGTGTCGTCCTTTCTTTGTGTGTCTCTTGTGACTGTCTCTTCTGGCGAGCTGGGTAATGGGCTTTAAGCCTACACTCTCCCTTCTAGAGGGCGCAATCACTGTCATTTGTCATTGTCAACCATCGATATTTCATGTTGTCGGCAGTTTCATTGTTTTCCGCAGTCATTTAGAATGGAAAAGAATATGTGTATTTGCGTTCAGTGTTGTTGTGGTTAATTATAAAGATCCCCCAACAAGGTATAGTTCAGTGTTTTCAAATATGAAAAGTTTAGATTCAAAACTCTTTATCCAAAGTATAAGATTTATGGGGGTCCGGTCCGTTCATTGGTGACTTACACTGCTCAAAACAATTAGGGGAGCACTTTGCGTACTTTTGTTAACCCTTTCAGTTTCAGCGTTTTGTTTTTCATTACAAAAATCTAAAATTTGTGAAATAGATTCATTATGCATCCAGAATGAAATGGTAAAAAACATGCGGAAAAATTAAAAAATTTTTAACTAAAATTTAAGGGGGGGAAATTGGAATAAAAAATTAAGAATAAAATATAACAATAATTTTTTCCAATTTTTATTTGCAAAAAAGAATTAAAATCAGTTTTTAAACACCTGAGAATGCAAGCGTGAAGAATTTAGGGTCAATTTATTTCATAAATTTATTTTTGCGAGTGAATTTTATTTTACCATGTTTTCATATTTTCATTTGATAAAAAAAAACATTATTTACATTCTCAAAAGACATGATTCTTCCATCTAACGATAAATTAGTGCAAGCTCAACTTAGTGAGAAAAAAAAATCGGAAGCTCATGATTCCAAATGGAAACAGGGGTTGAAAGAGTTTAAACCATGCGCTCCCCTAATTGTTGTGAGTAGTGTAGTTAAATTGGACGACAAATGAAGGGGCCTGACCCTATGTCTTAGTCATGCTTGAAAGAGTACGAGTTTTGCAAATGCAATTTGCACTCTTTATTTGCAAGTGTCTAAATTTAATGGGAGAGCACAAGAAACAAACGCTCGACCCAGATAAAAATAATATAGTCACTGAACGTAATATTTACACTGTTTAGTGGTTAAATTAGTGTGGCGACGCGCTGAGATGAGAAGTTCATTGGTTCGTCAGTGGTGGCGCTCTTCTCCTGAGTTCACCAGTGGTGGCGTTCAAGTACTGCATGCACCACACTTCAAACCAGTTTATAAAATAACTGCACGCCGGACTATCTCTCTCTTTTACATTAACTTTCACCAAGTTTACTGCCTGCGTGCGGTGCCAGTAATCAAATCAACTTTAATTATTTACATTTAATTATAACCTTTTTCTTGTTAATGTTCCGTTTTATATTGTTACAAGCGTTGAATAAGGTAGTATTTATTTAAACTAGCAATCACTCACGTTTGCAATAGGATGAAAGAAAAACTGTTTAATTCATTTTTCTTTAAATTTCTTTTTTTAACTAAACATTTTAAATTGTGTGCATGTGCTATATTTTAATTATACATATTTGATAATTACTTTAATATTTAACATATACTTACTTAAATGATATATTTAAATTTCAACAAAGTAAAGGCAAATGTAAAACCTTGAAGCGTTCGAAATATTTGTGTTTAAACTTTGCATTTCTATTTAGAGTTTAAAGAAAATATTTCCACGTTTGAAATCGGTAACGCCTCGGGCATCAATTTTGAGTATCTGCATGTCAAAACTTCAGTGCACCTCATATTGTCACGCTTCAATGCAAGCTAAACATTAGCCACTGAAGACCGTTTATTTACTACATTTCGTTTCGAAGCAAAGTAAATATAAAATATCTTTACAGAAAATATTCCAGAATGGAAGACCTTAATAAGTAGTAGAATTCCGATAAATAATAGAACAGGATCGTGAAAGAATGAAGGCATCTCTTGCTGTTGCGACGTAACAGAAGATTCTGGAAATAACGCCTGGGGTGAATAATATTCCACAACTTTGAAAGAATATTTTTTCTTTGACGGAACTTATTAACTATTCTGGGAGTATAGAAGTTTGTGAAAGTATGATATTTACAAGAGAAGGAAGCGAGAATTAGAGTTGTCAAGAGAGTATCTAAAAGATAAAGTAACATGACATTCTTATGAAAGAGAAAAAATAGAGCTATGTGAAATATGTAAAATGTGTCTAGGAAAATATATATTAAAAATGACATAGAGAACTTTTTTGCGATATGACTTTGCATTCATTTAAAAAAAAAGTTTTGCCCATTAAAATGGGCAATATACAAAATGTTAATGGACAGGTAGACGGATGAATGGCAATGTCCCCCATTGAAATGCACTTTTTCCCATTAAAAAAATCTATTTAATTGTGTAATATAGAGAAAAGGAATAAAACTATTAGAAACATTCCCAGAAAATCAACCTACCATTACCGATTTACATTTCACCTATCTGAACAAAGGTAAACGTTGAAGTCATTAAATTGTATTTCGACTCAAGGCATACGTGACGACACGAACATTCTAACTCATATTAAATCTGTATCTGTAATGAAAATCTCCAAAATTCAATGATATATTTAAAACGCATTTGTGCACATACAATCATTCGAAATAATTTGATTGTTTCAAAGCTTAGTAAAATACTAAACAACTTAAAATACAAATGCATTGGTTTTTCATAACTCTAAATCTTTTAAAGGAACAAAATCTTGCATATAAATTTACTAACATTTTTAAACAACCATACAAATACATCTCATTACAACAAAAATTCTTAGACGATTATTCTGTGGTCATTATGAGGCTTCCAATGGTTATTTTTTAATGCAATTTTTTGAGTTTTTAAAACTGTGAAATATTTAATTCCTCCCTACCTTGAGGGGTCTAATTTTGTAATACCTAAAAACCTACTTATTTTTTCAGTGGTAATAATGAATAATAATGTTGAATGGAATATTTGACCAAAAATAATAAAAATTGAAGAATTTTGCCTTAAATACGACGCAAAAGTCAAAAAAATAATTCATTTGCTCCTTAAATATTAGGCAGAGTCATTCAAGAGACCTTTTTATATGTTTTGACATGAGTTTTAAGCAATATTCCTAATATTTTAAGAATTACTTTGTATCAAAGCCATATGTTTATAGAAATTTTTACAAAAAAAAAGAGGAAATTTCGATATTTAAAAGTCCATAAAATAAATTCTATGAGTTACTTTTCTTAGATCTTATTTCAAAACACACTTGAACTTATAATGAACATCATGCTATAAAATTTTATTACATTATGTCGTCTTTTTTTGAGATATCAGGTTGGAAAAAACATTGTTGTTGAAAATTACCGTTCTTCAGACAACGCGTTTAAAGCTACGGGTTTCAGGAATACACAGTGGGCTATGTTTTACTGACATAGCCATAACTTTTGATTAAATTATCGTAGAGTAAAACTCTCAACAGTTATTTTAAACGTAAATAATGGGGCTTCTCTTAGAAACAGTAAAACAAAACTGTGAAAATTGTCAAAATTTGCCGTTTTCAAGGTAGGGAGATACTTTAAATACTTGTGTTTCATATATTAAAAAAAAAACATTTATTTTTTTATTTTACTCTAAAAGAAATACTTAATAATCTCAGTTTAATAAAACTTCATTTGAAATGTTCGAGATTTGTCAGTATTTTATTTCGTCTAGTGCTTGATTTTTAAGTATCATTTTTATTTTGGCTTTAATGTTTCATAATAACTAGGCTTTAAAGTATTTTATTATTTTAACGCTAATTTCAAAAAAGTTCCTTTAGATATTGATCGTTCTTATTGTTGGTAGTTTTATTGTTTTTCTCAATCATTCAGAATCAAAATAAGTGAGAACATGCCTTGAGTTTGGTTGTGGTTAATTATAAAGATCCTCCAGCAAGGTATGGTACAATGTTTACAAATTTGAACGGTTTACATATGCAAAACTCATAGTCTCCAAAGTTGAAGATATGGGGTCCGGTCCATTCCTTGGCGACTTTTATAAATAGTTAAATTGGACAACCAATGAGGAGTTGAAAGAGTATGAGTTTTGCTATAGTACTCTTCATTTGTAAGTGTCTAAACTCAACGGGAAAGCACAAACTAACGCACGGCAGAAAAACAGAATATATTCATTGAACGTACTATATCGTCACTTTAGTTCCCCCATCTGCTATCTCACTTTGCACAACAGAACAGACTTACTGTGCGGTAACCCTTGGCGAACTTTCCAAATCGCGCCAAAAGTCCGTATTCTGGCCACTTTTGCGTTGTTCTTTATACTGTGCTAATAAATAATGGCTCGATGGGGTTGCCGGAAAATGTCATCGTTGCGAAGTCAAAGAATTCGAATCATCAGTCGAAGTTTGACAGTTTGCCTCAAAAAATTATTTATCTCCTATTCCGAAAAAAAAATCGCCCCTTGTGTTACCGTACAGTAAATCTGATCCATTTTGCAAAATGAGATAGCACATGTGGCAATTTTAGTGACGATATGCACTGTTAAGTTCTTAAAATAGGATAAAAAAACCGAGTTGTACAATTTCCTTTCCCCATTTTAAAATTTTGTCTATAATATATTTTAATAATATATATTTGATAATTGTTTTAATCTTTAACCGACAATTGCTTAAATGAGACATTAAAGTTTCAGCAAAATAAAGGCAAACATAAAACTTTGAGACGTAAGAAATATGTGTTTAAACTTTGCATTTCTATTTCGAGTTTAACGAAAATATTTTCATTTTTGAAATTGATAACGCCTTGGGTGTCGATTTCTAGCTTCTGATTATTCGGCTTCAGGGTCGCGTTTCAATTTTCAAGCTAAGCATTATCCACTCTACAGCGTTTAGTTACTATATTTTTGGGTTTCGAAACAAAATAAATGTGAAAAATCTTTACAGAAAATATTCTAGGATAGAAGATCTTAATAAGTATAGAAGAATTCATATTAAATATTGAACAGGATCGTGAAAGAATGAAGGCGTCTCTTGCCGTTGCTATGTAACTGAAGAGTCCGGAAAGGGCGCCTGGGGTAAAAATAATATTCAACAGCTACGAAAGAATATTTTTGCTTTGACGGAACTTATTAACTATTCTTGGAGAAGAGAAGTTTGTGAAAGTATGATATTTATATGTGAAGGATATGAGAATTAGAGTTGTCAAGAAAGTATCTAAAAGATAAAGTAACATGACATTCTTGTGTAAAAGAAAAAAAGTTCTTTGCTCCGTGAAATATGTAAAATGCGTCTAGGAAAATATATATTTAAAGTGTCATACGGTATTTTTGTTCATATATGGCTCTGTGTTAACTTTGAAAATAAATATTTTCGTATTAAAATAGGAAAGATACAAAATAATTGAAGTTTTCCCAATTTAACATTCCATTTTTTTTAAATTTGAAATGATACATTTACTATAAATTATTTTACCAAAAAAAAACTATGCAATGGATTTATTTTGTAATAAAACATATAATTTATAAAAAATTCTACCAAACTTCTATTTCTGATGAGATGTCCTGACTACGAATAGAACGACAACACTGACAACACCTGCTTGCGCATGCCTGTACAAATTGTATAAAACCAATACTATTATATGTATTAAACAATACAATAATATGTATTAAACAATTCAATAATTGTATAAACAATTGAAACAATACAATAATTGTATAAACAATTGTAACAATACCATAATTACAAACAATTGAAACAATACAATAATTGTACAAACAATTGAAATAATACAATAATTATATAAACAATTGAAACAATACAATAATTGTATAAACAATTGAAACAATACAATAATTGTATAAACAATTGAAACAATACAATAATTGTATAAACAATTGAAACATTACCATAATTGTATAAAATATTGAAACAATCAATAATTGTGTTATACAAATTGTATATGAATGTGTGTGCAGGTGTTGTCAGTGTTGTCGTAGTCAAGACACCGCATAAGAGATAGGTAAATTAAAATAAGACAAATGAATGATTTATCTGCTATTTTACTGAAATTGAACATGCCTTTCTACAACTGAATGTCAGTAAAGGCCCATTGTCCGAAATAAAAATATTTTATGAGGAATAAGTTTCGTAATCTATTGAAGAATCGGGGATGAAATTAAAAATGATAGGGTAAAAAAAGCTTTTAGGTAACTTAAAAAGGCAATTTTCATTTTATTTTTATACTCTTCTTAATCCGAATTTTTCATAGTACACTGTTAAAAATTTCAGTTCAACGTTGAACCAAATATTGGTGACAAATTAAGAACTTCTGGCAGATACACCATAAAATGGTTCAACTAAATATCACGTTCTGGAAATAGACCCTCTTTCACGAAAAATTGGTTCGACTTCTACTCCAATAGCACGAAAGTTCGGTTCAACTTCTACTAACTGCAACCGACAATTCAACTGTTTGCTCAAACTCAGACGTCATGAGTAGTACTGCTTCTGCTCGAGGATTAGCCCATCTGCAGCCGAGTGGTTATGGCATCAGCATAGAGATTCAACCATCTCAGGAGAGCGGGGGTTCGAGTCCCACCTACTACCAGTCATCCCATAAATCAGATCTATTTACTGAAAATAGTAGAAAAAATTCTCAATTCATCACGGATGGGCCCGAGTACGCTGGGACAGACGTGCTCGTTAAATCTGTGGGGTCCAAAGTATCGACGCATTAGCTTCCGAAGTACCGTGTTTTTTCACTAACCATTATGGTTCAACCTTTCACTATAGTTACGAACTTTGAAAATACTGTTTTATGTTTCAACAATCTACCAAATCATGGTTGCAGCAAATTTGAACCGTATTTTGGTTCCACCTTGAACTATTATTTTTAACAGTGTACGGACAAATAGACGGATAAAATGTATAGACCATTCAGGACCATTGTGTCTTAATGACGGTTCGCTGATATCTTACATTCCAACAAACAAAATTACAAAAATTCGAAGTTTTGAACAAAAGTAAAACAGGCGTACGTACAGGGAAACGAAGAGAAAGTATAAAAGAAGAATCGAATAAACAGTTCAGACAAAAAGTACAAACAATTACAGTTGAGAGTATTATCGAAGGAAACAACTTATTTTACTAGCGCAAATAGTTTATTTGGAAAAAAATACATGTTTCAGCTAGTCTGAAGCTCGCTCTTCAGCAATATTCATAACACAAACTAACAATTGACTGCTTGTGTTGTGTATATTGCTGAAGGAGGCTTCAGATCATGGTTGAAACATACACAATTTTTACTAAATAAACTATTTACGCCACTAATATATATATTTTTTCTTTCGT
The DNA here is from genome assembly GCA_023701765.1 of Hylyphantes graminicola. NCBI lineage: Eukaryota > Metazoa > Arthropoda > Arachnida > Araneae > Linyphiidae > Hylyphantes > Hylyphantes graminicola. The sequence continues at coordinate 17,623,614 of CM043118.1, forward strand.
GAATATTCTCACGTTTCTTGTGAAAAGTTAAAGATATTTTCTGTATAAATACAGTTCAGACAAACAAACCATAAATAAAATCAGTTAATTAGAACAGAAGTTATGAAATTGTACGGACAAGTAGACAGATGTATAGCAATATCCGCTAACGGATGGATAGCAATATCCGCTATGACAATAATTTTTTTCAAATAAAAAAGAAACATTCTATTTTATTATACAAGTGAAAAAGAATAAAGCGAATAGAAATAATCCCCCCAAAATTATAATTCATTGGTAGAGCTTTTAAATCGCTTTTACAAATAAAAATATGCAAAATAATTTGTTTATCCCAATGTTTAATACAATAACTAATCAACGTGATAGAAGAAAACGCAGTTTTGACATCTAACTTTAAAATTTTAAAGAGCACATTTCTTTTAGATATATATGCTAAATTTTTAGAATAATCATACAAAAAATACATTTGAATATGCTAATATATCACTGAAATAATTTAAAGCTGCAATAATGTACTCGTTTCCATTTACAAACGTGCATTCTAAACGCGACAGTATCAAAACTTAAACAAAATTAACATAATTAATAAATATTTAAGTTATTTTTTAAATAAAAAATAATTCCAGCTTTTCGAAATTTTATAAAATTGAAATAAAAATAACTTACCAACTTCGATGAAGCTGAGAATTCTTTCAACAAAGAAATATTCCTGTCATCCTCACATAATACCAAACTATAATTTACATTTGCCACATTTTAAAATTCCACAATATTTTTAAAACTAACAATTAGTTAAACGATTCTAAAAAAACCTCGATTTAGTAATCGCTATCGTTTAGTCGTGACTGAAGGAGAGTTGAGAGCACATGATGCCACTGTCTGCCGCATGTGATGCGACGATGTTGTTTGCGAAGTCTCCCACATTTTAAGGGGGGCGCTGAGTTTACGCCCCTCTCCCTCTCACCTGCACATGCGTACCTATGGACTTCGGGGAAGAGTTGTCTGTGATAGCTTCAGACAGCATTCGGCAGCGGCCGTTAGAAATGGTTTTTTTTTCACTGTACAAATGTTTTTAAACATTATTTTATAAAACTTTTTTCCCCAACGGGGTTGCTTCTCTGGGTTCATGTCTTTTGCAGACTCGGCATATTCTCTAGAATTGAGGTTTCCGTTGTTGTGGCACCATATATTGACTCTCGCTACCAACTTCGACGCTCAGATTATATATAATGAGTCCGTGCCTTCTGTGGATATTAATAAAGTCGAGATTCAATTTTGTTTAAAAAACCAAGCGAAATGGGAACATGAGTCATTTGCATGCCACTGGATCATACGTCATACTTGCCGACAATGTTCCCATCCTGAAAATCTACCTTTTCAGCCGGGATTGCACTCGCAATCTTGGGCTAATGAGACGGGTAATCAATCTTTCACACTCACTGAGCCGACTTTTTACTGATTTAACTTCTTCAGATTTGTGGAGTAATTTATATCAAATTTATGGAGTAGCACTGCACAAATATGAAGTTTATTCCTATTTGCGTTGTATCGTTACTCCGTTAAAATACTTTATTTCAGGGTGGTTGGGGAGATTATTTTATGCAACAACGTCGGCATGATTAGTCTCTTATATTTTACAGACCTTTTCGTAACGACACTTCAAAATTGCGACACTATCTTGACTAATTAGAGGACTGTCAGCTACCTGGACGCACAGAATAAGACAAAGAACTAGACTGTTTCCATTACTTTCAGACCCCCTTTTTTAGAAGACATTAGCAAATGGCTAGTTAGACCTAGGATAACGGAAATGTAAATACAATTTAGCTATATTCCTATAAATAAATTATTAAACCAAGATAAATTTAGCATTTTTTACAAAATGTTTTTTTTAATAATAAAATATGCATTTTTTTAATTTTCAAAGACAAAGAGAAATATTAAAATTAACTATTCTTTAAAGAGGGGGGGGGGTGCAAAAACGTGACGTAATTTTAGGGGGAGGGGTTCGATCAAACGTGACGCAGCGTGACATAGGGGGAGGGAGGGGTCAAAAAAGTCAAAATTCAAAAACGTAATTTATGTACGTCCCCTGAATTCCTCAAAGGTTCAATTAAAAAATCATAAAAGTATAAAAAAATCAAATAAATCATTTAAACATAATCATTTGTCAGAATATATTCCGAAGGCAACACAACGATTAACTGAAAGATAAAAAATATTTCTTTCAACGTTTTGTACCGAAAAAAATGACTTGATCTTGACAAAGAAATTGAGTTACTTTTGGGAAAAAAGATTTCTTTATTTACTCATTGGGATGTAATGATCCTATTTCCTAAGATCAACGAAAATAACACACATCATAAAATAGCAAGCGTTTTATAGAAAGGAACTAAATGATAGAACCTTGTATTTAGATTAATTTCGAGTAAAAAACTATTTTTTGATAACGTTCTCTTCGATTAACATAGCGGCTGCGAATGATGCCTTAAGGCATTAAGACCAAAGGATTCGATATCATAATGCTAAGACATGTTAAGCGCTAAAAACAAACAGAGAAAGTGTTAAGAGAGATTAGTCTCACAGATAAACTGCATAAAAAAAACACAATACATTTTAAAGTGTTGATTAACAAGAAGTTCTTAAAGAACTAAAATAGCCTACTTTCCTGTTACGTAAATACTTACTAAAATTCTTATCTTGAAAAAACTAGGTTCGTAACAGTAAGTGACATCAACAACCGTTTTTCCACATAAAATTTAAAATAAATATCACTAAACGCAGCATCTAACCAAACACAGCATCTTTCACTAAACACAGCTTTATTTGCAGTTACTAAAATTCTTATCTTGAAAAAACTAGGTTCGTAACAGTAAGTGACATCAACAACCGTTTTTCCACATTAAATTTAAAATAAATTTCACTAAACGCAGCATCTAACCAAACACAGCATCTTTCACTAAACACAGCTTTATTTGCTGAATATAACTAATATACTAATATACTTTATTAATTGAATATTTATAAATAAATATTCAATTTTTCGTAGAACAAAAACCAAAAAACTACTCCTCAATAAACATTTACTTGCTAAATTCGGCTAGTTTCATTTATTTTATTTCGAAAATTAAATAATTAATACTTAAATCGTTTGCAAAAATTTATATTTCAAAGAATAAATATGTAATATTCCTCGCTTCTAAATAGAATGAAAACAATTTATATCAACATACAAAGATCTCGTAGTGAAATATATATTTGACGTCATCTTAAATTGATCGATGTCTCAAAAATAAATTTATTTTAATTTATTGTCTAAAAGAATTAAAGTTTCTCAAGCAATTATTGCGATGGCAATGGTGATTTAATTCTAATGAAAAATGGCTTCCTATGCTTTTAATTTTGATGTTTTTTAAATAATTGAAGTACTTCAAATTTGAATTCTTTTCTGAATTTTTCAATTATTCTAATTTCGATGCGCTGAATTTTTTGACGTATCTCACTTGTTCGTAGCATTTGTAGTTAAATTCAGCGATTTAAGTGACTCGAAATTGAATTTCAATGCTAATTCAATGGGAAATTCGTTGTCAAATAGTGGATTTATGTCCGTCCTATCGTACAGACAGACGGACAAAAAGTATGAAAGTTGGGTGTCTGGGGTAACACCTTTCTAATAAAAAAAGAATTTTTAAGATCGGATTGTTAGAACTGGTTTTGGAAGGGGGGTACGGACGGACGGACAGACGGACAGACAGACGGACAGACAGACGGACGGACGGACATCGACCGCATGTCAATACCTACTTTTTCATTTTTTTTTAATTCTTCGAATTAAAAAAAAAAGAAAAGTAGGCTAAAAATGCATGAATTTGTTTTTATCAGTTAAGAAAATATTAAAGAAAACATTTGATGACTGTAGATAGTCTGATTATTTCAGTAGCAAATAAGCTATAGTTTTTCGACAGATGTCGACACGAGTATATTTTTATTTTAAAATTCAAAAGGAATTACTAATTGATCACAGATGATATCTTCTATATAAGTTTGTTTTAGTGTCATTTCTATTTTTATGTCTGATGAAAATGCATGACAATTAAAGGAATACTCTTTACCTGATAGAGTAATAAAAAAAATGCATATCTATGAGACTAATAACGACGATCTCGACTAAATCACACTATTTTTATTTATAAAGATAACAAAAAAAAACAAATTTTCAAAATGGTACAGCTGTAATAAACCGTTCCTTAGTTCCTTTTGGATTTTTGAGAGACAATGGGTTTTAGCATTCTTCGCCAATGAATCTTTTTCCATTTCTTGCCTCCAAAAAGAAAATTTTCGTAAATGACTTTTTTATTTGCATCGATTAGTACAGTAAAGATAACAAAAAAACAAATTTTCAAAATGGTACAGCTGTAATAAACCGTTCCTTAGTTCCTTTTGGATTTTTGAGAGACAATGGGTTTTAGCATTCTTCGCCAATGAATCTTTTTCCATTTCTTGCCTCCAAAAAGAAAATTTTCGTAAATGACTTTTTTATTTGCATCGATTAGTACATCCAAGTTCTTTTATTGGTATTGTAAGGGACACTTTCAATGTTTTTATATGTTTTTTTTAAATGAAATTCGATGACCTGTGAAAGCGGGGTGTTAAGAGCTTCTCTGTAAAATAAAGTTAGTGTAACGTTATCATGAATTTTGGGTTAATCTTGCACTAATTTATGAATCAGTTTACTAAACTCCAAACATGTAAGGAACTCAACTCCAAAAAACATTCACCCGGGGGTAAATCTTGCACTAATTTATGAATCTATTTACTAAACTCCAAACATGTTAGGAACTCAACTCCAAAAAATATTCACCCGGGTGTTTCTTTAAAAGCAAATGAGCAATGTTGTGAAATATAATTTAGATTCTATGAAACAGTTCCCGAGCGACATGTTTATATTGGATTACCTTATATGAAATATAAGGATACGAAAGACTTCAAATTTGGTACTCGAGTTTCTAGAATCTGTCGGGCGTCCTAATAACGTTTTCGAGGAAATTGCACATGAGCATTTAAAATTTAATTTTCGAAATATCAGAATTACATCTAAATTCTATAATTTGGAAACTAGTTTAACATGACGTCAGACAACTTTTATTATGTATTATTTGTATCCAGCCAGCCCGCTGGCGCAATGGTTAACGTGTTAGCCCTTGGAGCTTATGGACTCGGGTTCGAGTCCCGGTAATGGCATGGATGTTTGTGTCCGTCAATAAATGTTGTTATTTGTCTAAGTGTTTGTGTCGTCTCTTTCTTTGTGTGTCACTTGTGATTGTGTCATTTCTGGGGTTGAATACAATAGACCTAAGGTCGCAGTGTTCGGCGAACTTGCTCCCCATCAAGAAAGTCATAAGTCATTATTTGTACCTAATATTCCTTAGAGCTGGTCACTATAGCGGTATGTAAACAGTAGGAGATGACAGTAGAACTTACCGTCTCTGCAGTATCTGTGATATTGTTCTACTTATACACCTAAACATATTTTTGACTGCAACGCCATTCCAGCTTGGGGAATCTCCCCCCCCCCCCTTCCTCTCCGACTCTACAAATTTGTACTCCGGCAACATCAAGGAAATTGCCGGATGTGGTTTAAGCAATCATGGATATCTCTATCGATACACTCTTAAAACAAAAGAGTGAAATCCACTCCAGTTGGAGAAGTGCATTTTCGACACTGGAAAGGATTGAATATTAACTCAGACTGAGTTAAAATCACTCGTTTGGAGTGATCCTGTCGGAGGCTTAACACATAAAGAATCCACTCCTTCCGGGTAAGTGCATTTTCCAGACTGGAGGAGTGAAATTAAAGCAGACCGAGTTAAAATCGCTCCTTAGTTTTAAGAGTGTAGTTCTCCATCAAATAGACACGATACCAATCCAATACAGACAGTTATATCATAACTACTTCTTGATAAATAATGGTTAAGTTTTAAAATATCCTAATTTTACTAACTGTAACTACCGTGATTATCAGGAAATGATTAATTTTAAATGTGTATTAATTGTAGAATATCTAGATAATTATCATGCGATTTGCTTTAAAATTCTTAGGCTTGTTTAATTACATGCGTTTGGATATAATAGGTGTAATTATTTTGAACAAAAGTTTTAACAAGAATACATTTAATTTTACTCATTAGATACGTTAATTTAATTATTGTAAAACTGTTTTGTGTTTAGAATGTTAGTTTTAATACTTTTTTTTAAAGTCTAAGTATATAATTTTTAGGAATCGATTAAGATAGACTATAATTAAAAAATATAATTTTAATATTTTTTTAAAAATTTAGTTGTTAAATAATTTCACTCAAATAATTTATTGGGTATATTAAAAAGTAAAAAATAACTATTTTTAATGTTCAGAATTGATAATTTAAAATTAAGTAAAATGTTAACTCATTTATGTGTACGTTATTTGATAAAAGATATCCCATAGTTCACAAATAAATTGTTTTAATTATATGCTTAATGTATAACCGCTGTGGGTGTTCTCTACTAACAGTAATATTTCTATACCTGTGATGAATTCAAAATTGTATTTAAAAATTATGAAAAAAAGTTTTACTTAGGTAAAAAATAAATAAATTAAAACAAGTTGTTTTAACTTTTTGAAGCACTTTCCAACCATTATGTTGAATCAAAACCAATGTTTAATTAAAAAGGAAATTTCAGAATAAAATACACAAATTTGTTATTTTTGAAACATTAAATTATTTCCTAATAAAGCATTATCAGATTAAATTTTCACTAAAAAATTTAATCAAACAAAATCTTCCTTCCTTTTTTAAATATTTGTAATTTTTATAAATATATGAATATTCGTTTTTTAATTCTTTAATAAGTGCATTTGATTTCCTTAGTATTACCTAAAAAAATCCGCACACTCATTTCGTAAGTTCTGATTTACTATAGTAGTTTAAAAATGTAAATATGTTTTTAAATAGTATTGTATTCACTAAAGCAAGTGAATAATCTTTTAAAGTAAAATATACTATAAATTTGTGTTGTTTATAAATAAATTTTAAAATTATTTTTGTCAAATAATATTTGACCATTATTGATGGACATTTTAAGATCAGTACTATAAAGTTTAGTTTTAAATTAAAAGTTTAATTTCAAACTTAAAACAATATTGCAAAATTTTTAATAAAATAATTACATAATAGTTAAATATAAAGCCAGATAGGCAGAACTAATGTTCTAACTAAACTTAGGTCATTATCTTAAGCTAAAATGTATTCTAACTTTTCTAACAATGCCCAAATTTATAACAACAAAGACTCTAGTTAGCACAACAATGATTCCAATAAAATTCTCAAAATTGAATCCACCGAATTTTATACAGATAAAAATTACCACGTTCTGACGCCAGAGATAAAAATTAACGCCATAAACACATTTAACTCGAAAGACATTCTTAGAAATAAAATAACTTTGATATCTGTACCTCAGAGCCAAAGGAGTACATTTGCATTTGAATAGCTAAATGCAAGAATGATAGGAAAATATACAATCAGGCTAAAAATAGCATTTAACTGCAAATAATTTGGATGGGATTCGCAGGATATCATAAAAATTAAAATATGTTTGATGCCTAAATTTTCAAATCATTTTATTCTTCATCTTTTTAATTTAAAACAATAAGTTGTAAAAGGACTAAAATACCTACTTTCCTGTTACTTAATTATTAAAAAAATCTTCAGGACATAGTCCCGAGAGCCAAAAGCCTGACAATAGCTAAATCCCGAAAGTCTCGAAATCCTTAAACCATGATTTATTTATATTTCGCATTATTACTTAATAAATATTTACGAAACAAATCATGGTATGGTATGTTATGGTATGGTACATATATATTCCAGCTTGTGTGCTACGAAACAAATTTCTTTTGTAATTTATTTAGCACACAACAGAACATTATTTTCAAATTTAAATTCCATTTTGTAAAATGTACCACTTTGGCTCTGAGATGAGTATATGTTTACAATGATCAAATATATAAAATTCTCCATTTTCTTATATCAATTCCATTTATGGAGGGAAGAAGCAATAGGCCCCTAAGACATTCCAGCTTATTAAATGTGCTCACTCGTTGTTATGGAACAAATTGCGAAAAGGTTTTGAAACACAAATCCCCCGGAAGAGGCAGAGAATTTTCTATTGGATTAGATTACGGTGTGTTTGTTTACTTGATGGTGTGTATGTTGAAAACGTATGGAGTTTAGAATACGGTGAAGATGTTAAAAGGTCAAAAATTAGTTAAAGGGTGGCTTGCCAAGTGAGGCCATATATCTCTTCGGTAATTGTTATAGACAACCACTTAGCTAAGGATTTGGCGCCAATTACTTTCAATTTTAAACAAAAATGAAATATAAGTTTTTGACGGCTTCATTTTTTTTTTGCGCTAAGCAGCTCAAGACTATTCTAAACAAGAAAAAATCTGTTGATGGTATAGCCATGGTTTTATCATGGTTTGTAGAAATTTGTTTAGTTTTAATTTGTAGTTTTAATATTCGATTTCCTAAAGAATGTATTGAAGTATTGCGATGGAGTCTGAAATCTGAAATCTAGATTTTATGTTTTCCGCACGTTTTGGAAGGTGCCGATTCTAAAAAGTGGATTTTGAACATTTGTCTTTATTGATTTAGAGTTTTAATTGAATGTTGTGAAATGTTACAACCCTAGTTTGTTACAAGTGACTCAGATGTTACCACCAAATTAGAGTTTATACTTTACAAAAATAAATAACATCACCAGGTTCACAATTTGACTTTCACAAAGACTTTTGGCAAGAAAACTTGCCATTCGAAAATTAGTTTTCGTATTTGGTTTAGCTGAATAAATGAAATAAAAGGTTTATAGTTCAAGGAACTTTATGTTAGGCAAATTGAGTAGCATTGAAAGCTAATTTTATCACCAAAAAATGAACTTTTTCATTTCTTGTATTTCATTTCTTTCATTTTCTTGTATTAAAGGTTACAACTGCATGCATTGTTAGTTTTTAGTTTTAATATTCGATTTCCTAAAGAATAAAACGAATAGTGTCATATCAAAACATTTCTGCGAATGATATTTGTTTGGGCATATCTCACCGATTTGGCGAATTTTTGACGGCTTCATTGTTTGTTTGTTTGCGCCTAACAGCTCAAGACTATTCTAAAGAAAATAAAATCTGTTGATGGTATAGCCATGGTTTTATCCCGGTTTGGAGGATTTTGATGGTGAATTTATATTCTGCGAAAATGGGCTCCATCATCACTGTTTCGAACGTATGATGCCGGTCCAATCATTTTTCCTTTACAATTTCTTTTATGGGATGCTAGTAAACAAGTCATGTGATTTGTTGAATTGACACTTAGTAGTCAAGTAAAACTTTTTTAATTCAATAGAATTTTTTAAATTTTACGTAGGATATTGAGATGCTGGAGGTTTCCGTTCGTTCAGGTTCGCTGTTCATATTATCGTTAGCTTACCATCACACTGTGATGGTAAATTGTGATGGTAAGTTTTTTTTTTTTACTGAGCATAAAAGCAATTTTTTAAAAAATATTTTTTATGATTTAAATGTATTCAGTGGTTGTTTAATAATCGAAATTATTGGTTGTTATTTGTAGAAATTGTTGGCTGTTATTGATTATCAAAATTTTCATGCAACTGTATTTTTTTCTATGTCGTAAGTTAAAAATGTGTTTTGCGTAAAGTACTGTGCAAGAATATTATCATTTGTTTAGAGATTTTTATACGTAATTTATATTTATATATACAGTAGACTTCGTCTTGCTCGGCTTAAATGGAAACGTTGGCAAGCCGATTGAGGGAAAATACGGTTAAACCGGATAAGTGAAATTAAATAAGGTCCGTATACACATTTTGTTACACTTTAATACATTAATGGTATTTGCCTTATAAATAAATACACAATTAAGGTAATGCACCATTTTTTCCTATGCATTCAAGCATTACAAGTTACATACCATTAAGAAAACCATATTTTTTTGTTGCCTAGAAAAGGAAGAAAGAGTCTAGAAATTAGGAAACTTTCCTTGTGGTTCCGCCATCTTTTTTCAGCGTCATATGAATGAGATATCGATAACAAAACAAGTTATTTTTAGCTAGTGTTTATATTTTAAGGATAAAATAAAATCGTCTGGTTAAAGCTTAAAGACATATTAACACAGTCTGGTTAAGAGCGAGCCTACATAAGTTATTTTAATTCTCACTTCTTAAATAATTCTTTCTGCTTCGAAGTTTACGAGTTAAAACGAAGTCGTCCACGAACTATTTCTACAGAGTATTAAGACCATAAAACCATTTACAGTTAAGTCATTCCCCTTTTTTCTCGTTTAAAATCTGAATTCCATAAAATATACCCTTTAGAACAAAGAAAGAAGATAAGAATCTTTCGACTCTATTCTACGTTAAAACGCTACCTTAAAGTAAATCCATTCACAAGAGAGGCTCTGCAGCAACGAGGAAAAAAAATATTCTACGAGAAAATACAATAAATATTCTTATTCGGAACTTCCCGTGTGAACGAATCAAAGGAGTGGATGAAATCACTCGATGAAAGGTGAACTCACAGTTGTTGGGTTTTGTTTTTCAAAGAGTAGCCAAACAGAGATAAATTCGCCAAGAATTTGAAATTGTACACTCCTTGTCAACCTAAGTTGGGTAAATAGAAATATGCTGGGGAGAAGATCCTTCCGCGTATGTAAAGAGTTCCATAAAATAATTGTGAATCCATTCAAAAAACATGTTTAAAACATTAATTTCGTTTAAGTTCTAACAGATTTGAATATTATTTGAGAATATTTGCCAATTTTATCGGAATAAAAAGTGTACTTTGTTTAAATTGTATTCATATCATTTTGTATGTAAATGTTACCTTACGAGAGCTTCCAACTAACGGACCAATCGCGCTTTTCTCTCTGCCATTTTACTCTTTGTTTTTTGCCCAAGTTTGGTTGGCACGGAGTAGCATTTCGAATGAAATGTAACAATGGTATTGTCAGCTTCCTAATTTTATTTTCCCATGGTGTTCATAATACCATCATTTATTTGTGAACACATAGATTTTATCGGGATAAATCAACATTGAATTGTTTTTTATTGGATTAGAGGGAAGGTTTGCCAGCTGTGGCGGACATTGGTGAATTGTTTGCTTTCGATTATCGAGCCTTTTAAAAACCAGACGAAAATATTGGAAATTCTGAAAATTGTGGACAAATAAACATTTGAAGTCCAATTTTAAGAATATAACTTGTTCACGCCGGGGCCGTTTTTAATTTGTTTTTCTGTGAGGTGGCCCTCAAATTAGGTTAGGTTAGGTTTGAATTATCGTCGCACTAGAGCTACACGAGGGCTATTGGCGACGGGGGTCGTATTTTGGAACCATAGTCAAGTGACGAGCCAACACCTGAAAAGGCACCCAACGCAACCGTTAAGGGCGACATCGTACGCAGCGTTAGGACTTTGAAGGAATATTTAACGTGCACTCCCTTGCACGGGGTATTATTCATCGGACATTTTTGGCTGCACGGGCCTTTTATAGGTAGGCAGCTATTTTGGCGATGCCCGGACCTGAACCTGGGACCTTCCGCATGCTAAGCGAGTGCTTAACCGACGGCCCTCAAATTAATGCGACGCTTTATCTGTCGGCGCTCATTATTTGAATGCTTACATCTGGTATCCGTGTTTTATGTTTGAAGTACAAGTAGTGATATCTAAAGATCGGTGTATATCGCAGTAGTATAATATCGAAACTTATGCCCGGAAAAATAAAAACTATCATTGAAAAATTGCATTCTCATGATGTAGTAATGAAATTACTACATTTATAGCACAATTAAGTGCGGAACACCGGTGGCCCGCGCTAGCGTGAAAGTGTTAAGTGTAACATAATAAATTTTAATATTAATTTAATTTAACATAATAAATTTTTAACGGTAAATTTATTGCAAAAAGTTAAACTGGCGGTTGTTCTTTTACTGGTTTGTTTGCGTTTGACACGAATATATTCTTCCTCACACCGAAAATTTAATTAAATTTTTAATAAATTAATTTTTGTTTGTATTATAATGGCATAATAAAGTTATAAAAAAAATCCAGGTACAAAAGCATTTGGCGAAAGGTTTAACTCTTGGCTAAAAAACCCCGATAACTAGGAACAACCACGAATAAAAAAACAAGGATTCTTTTCCGTAGCACACCGGAACCTCTTTCATTGGTTTTCCATTTTCGTCTGCCAAAGTTTCTGGGAAAATGACTTCTACCCACACTTAAAGGACGAAATCGTTCGGTTTTTCGAAAACCGTTTGAATCAACTGCCCTTTCAAATAGGGGTGCATCTCCTTCACGTTATTTTCTAAAAAGTGTTGTTAATGTAGATTTTGTAAGTAGCAAGGGGAATTAAGTGAAACGCCAATCACAATCTGAGCAGGATTTATATGACCCCTTATCTAACACTTTACCTTTTTGATTTTAGTAATATTTTTTACACGCACAAAAATGAACTAAAAATTTTTTTTTTATAAAAAACATATTTAGTATAAATAAATTACACTATAATCATTTTGAAATATTATACCAGAACTTAATATATTATATATTTGAAACAACTTTTTAAAGAAAACATAGCATCTTTAAACTATAAGTGATATACACTCTTAAAACAAACACTCCTAATTTAACTCAGTCTGAGTGGATTTCAATCCTCCAGACTGGAAAATGCACTTCTCCTTTTGGAGTGGATCCTTTGTATGTTAAACCTCCGACAGGAACACTCCAAACGAGTGATTTTAACTCAGTCTGAGGTAATATTCACTCCTTTCCAGTGTCGAAAATGCACTTCTCCTACTGGAGTGGATTTCACTCGTTTGTTTTAAGAGTGTAGGGAATTACTTATCTCGTTTTAAAAACTTTGGTAAATATACCTTTTTATGAAATCTTCTTCTAACAATCTTTTTTAAAAATGATAGATATTCTTTTCGTTAGAGAATGTATGCGTTTTCGACATTCTCTCTGCTACAGTAAAATAAACTAATTCGTTTAATCTGTAGTAAAGCAAATATTTTTGCACCACTGTAATTGTATTCGTTTAGCTGTAGTGTGTGAATTTTCTAAATAAATGAATCTGCCACTTGACTATATCAGGTTTCCACGAAACACACACACTTTTTAAAAAGTGTAAATTTTATAAGTATGCTTAATTTAGATTTTAATTATGAAGAAGTAGTTTTTATTCGTCTACGATAGTTACAAATACTAATTGTTTCGTCAGAAATTAAAATGTAAATCTCATTGGGTTAAAACAAATTTTACTTCATCCTATTTGCTTATCCTTCGTAGTTTGAAACTCGATGGGAAAGGCCCAAAGAAGTATCTTCCTGATTTCTAACTTGTACTCTTGAAGTTATTTTAATATTTACAAATGTTAGTGTCATTGGCAGAAAAATTTCTCTCTGAAATGGAGAAAATATAAATCAAATTAGCTAGAAAACATACAATTATCAGTGTCCAGGGAAATTTAAGTGAAATGTGATAAAAATTCAGAGGAAGTATTAACAAAAAGCTTTTTTGTAATTTAAATGAAAATGTTTGATATGATGTAAAGCTTTCTTTTTTTCATTTTCTATGTACCTCGATTTCATTGGTTGCTTCAGTTTCACTCTCAAACGACTGATATAGATGAAAATAAACTTTTCTTTCTATGGAAATTTTCTTTAGCAAATGTTTTGAAAAACCAGCATTAAAGCAAGAAGTTGGCATTTGAAAAATGTAATTAGTTACATATTTTTTAGAAAACTCATTTTTGAATACCAAATCAAAAGTAATACTAGGCAACAAATGAAAATAAACCGTTGAAGCTGTTGCCATCCACGAAGTAAAACAATCCCTTTGAAAAAGCAAGTAAAATATAACAAAACACCTTTTCTTATAAAATTTTGACATTCAATTCCAGAACGTTCTTTTTTACGGTGTTCTTACACAAGCTGGGGCTCTACACTTCAGTTTTACCATTTCGGGAGAGATATATAGAAAAACTCGTGAGACGGCACCAATGTCCAGTGGCAAAATTTAGGGTTCTTCTGCAGTTTAAAAGTTGACAAAACTTTTTACATTTATTTTCAAAGCTAAACTGTTTAGTTTCGGATGGAAGTAAATAAATTCATAAATTTGTAGTAAAATATTTAAGGTTACTTTTTTAATAGATATTTAGTTCTTTCGTGTTTGTTGTTCCTTTTTCTTTTTTGATGTCATAATAATATATTTCTTCTGTTATGGTTGAGAGCAGAAATTCTTATTCATATCACTATTACAGAACTACTAAAATTGAACATGAAGTTCAAATTTTAACCAGTTAATTTTTCAAAATAAAAAAAAAATGATGAACCTTTGCCAGGTTTTACTTTGAGCACAGATTTGGCTTAAAGCTTCATGTGTAATAGTTAGATTAATATCTATAATTGCTATTAACATATATTATTGTTTTTCGAGAAGTGCCTATCAAAGGTGAATATTTGTTTATATCAATAACATTTAATGAAGAATAGTAACCTCAATGTTTATAATACAAAGTTTTTGACGATCAATAGTAATGGAGTAATAATTTATCTTTTTTTCCTTTTAAAATTTCAATGTAAAAAAAAATTGGGTTAATAAAAGTAGTTCTTTTTTAAATGTTAATGTTACTTCATTTGAGAAAAATGTTTAAAGAAAACAATAAACTACTTTTCTGTACATATTAACACTGGGATGTATAACAAATCTAGAATGTCGTGCTATGGATCCCCTTCTTTTAAATGATTCAGCGCGTGACTAAAAATTTATTTTTAAAACGAAATACAAAAGATGTCGCTGTGGGCTTAAACTTTTAAATTTCTTCCCCGTGTGTTTTGTTTTACTACCAGGCAAATTCCAATTCTTTACCTATTTTTTTAATATTCTGACTTCCATATAACATAAAATCCATTGTTGAGAATGAACTTTTAGTAAACACCGACGAAAATCACAAAGTTTCTCAGCCTCGAATGTTTACCATGGAAAATGTTTTAAGAGTATACCCTTTTCCATATGCTTTCAAAATGTTTTCAAGAATTCGATTTCCTGTCTATGAATAAAATGTATGTCCTAAGAACTTTGAACTTTTACCAACATGCCATAAAAATGGAAATGTGGGCGCTGTCCATAAAAGGCATCAAAATATATACTGAACAAAGCACAAATACCAGAGGTTGAATAAAATGATTTTCTTGAGAGTGTTAATAGTTAAACTCTTGCAAAGAAAAAAATATAATCTTAAATGATATATATTTTGAAAATATAGAAGAACAAGTCAAAAAATGGTAAAATATTTTAGTACTATTTAAATTGAATTCTTTGTTTAGAGTCTTGATATTAGATATTAATATTTCTTGTTTTGTATTAACTGTAACTAATCTTCTCCTTGTAAAACGAAACTTTCTGCAATCTAACACCGGCGTTTCATACGTCTAGTGGCCGCTGAACGTAGAGTTGGAAGCGCTTTGACCTCTAGCGATTCGACCTTTGGTTGGCGAGAATTTGGCGAGTGAGATTGTAGCGCGGCGATTTTATTCATTGTTTAAAATCAACTAGATTATGGATGACGAAATTTTGATTGCTGCTTGTGTTTTACATTTAGAGAGCTTAGATAATTATCTAGAGGTAATTAGAAAAAAATATAAAAAACTTCGTCGAAGATGGTGGATGATGGTGATTTAACTGTTTATACCATCTTTAAGGGACATGACTGTTTGAAAAAACAAAAACAAAAAAAAAAACAGGACATGACTGTTTTTTAACGGGGCATGACTGGTATCTTTGCTGCCGGTCCCTGCCCATTACTAATATTTTACGGGGAATTTTTTTTGTTTAAAAGTGTATAGGAAAGTGCATTTTTTTCTGGATTGTTTTTTTGATGACTGTCCTTTTCCGTACTTATATTTAAAACTTTTAATGCCGGAGTATTACTGATTAAAATCAGGTCAAATAAAAAAGTGTTTTCAGTATTGTCTGCCAAAAATTTAGAAATTACATGTATTAAAATAACTGATTAAGCTATTAACTCCAACCAGGTTTCAGTATTTTAATACAAAATCTTGTTTAAAAATTAATTGTATTGATTACGGGTAAGATATAAATAAGAGTTTCAATACTTTTATTAACATAGAAAGCATTTTATCATCAACATATTTTACAGTGTCAAATTTTGAATTTCATTCATTTATGTGATTGAATTTTATTTTATCAAAATATTGAATGCGTCCTGCTTTAAATAAAAAAAATTAAGAAAAACTCAATACAATTCAATTCGATGTTTTACATACTTTTTCGAAGGATCACTTAAAAAAGAGATAACACGCCAATATGTTTGCTATTTTCCTTATGGCAACCTTTCCTTTGATCTTGGCCAAAAAACCGACAAAAGTTGGGTTGGTGGCCTTGAGATCCAACTTCAGTGAGCTTTCGAATAAATACGCATAAAGCGGTTACCTTGAGATTCTCAAGGTAACCGCTCGAGCAAGTTGCTAGACGTATATAACGCCGGTATAACTGATTTTTCACATATTGTTTTGTATTAGAGAGAAGAAATTTCCTTTTATATATAGTTTTTATTTTATTAGTTTTGCATTGGGTTTATTATTATTCTCATTTAAACTATCAGTATTATATTGTGAAAACAAAGAAATATTTTGTCCTGTTGTCACTATTACTTAATTTTACAACGTTTCAACATCTTATCAAAACATGGAGTCACTAACAATTTATACAAACCACAAATACATATATGAGACTATGGGAAAAATAACGGTTTTATGAGTACCACTACAAATTACCCACAACAAACCGGGACCAATCATTTTAATTTTACCATCAACATATTTCAAACTGAGCGTCTAAACATCTAAACAGCCAACAGTGATTATTATTAAAGTCATGTAATGGTAAGAATACGACGTGGAAGCTTCGTGAAGACTGGCTTAGTTGTAACTATGAAGTTAACAAATAGGATATAATACGTTTTATTATTATTTATGCACCATAGCTGTTGTAATATAGTTTGTATTACTATATAGTGTTTATTTTTTCGCCGGTTCTTTTAATTGTAAACAATCTCCAGATACTTGTTTGGGCGATTTCATAATCGAACAAGGGCTTCGCTCAACAAATTGAATTCTTGTATTGTTTTCGATCACGCAGAATCTCTATATTATTCTAAATTCCAATTCATTTATTCCCGTTCAATGAACAAATTTAACAATTTAAACAAAATCGTATATTGGGCTTATAAATTAATAAATTTTCTGAACTAGAATAACTTCTGTTTTATGGACTGTTGGAATTGAAAATGAAGCAGATCTCTATAGAATAGGTGGACAGAAAAGCTTACAGACAGACTGACAAAAATAATTAAAATATAGTCAGATGATGCCAATTCTGCCAAGAAAAAAAGTCTAAATCCTATTTGCCATTCAATGTAGATACACTAAAAAATTAAAGCGAGCATCTGATTAATTGAATCAGTGGTAATTAAATGAAGATGTGGAGATACAATGTCACTCCTTTTAACATAAAATATTTCTTGATAAAAAACACTTCTTTAAAAGCTTTTCGTTTGATAAATAATGTCATGTATCGGGTTATTTTGCTTCTTAACTAGGAATAATATAACATTTACATTTGGATATTCAGTTCATTTTTAAAGTATATATATTTCCCCTATAGTAGCTCAGACGATTTTGTTTATGAAATGCTTCGAGCAATTTTTCTTCGTAAAAACCTGTTTTTGATAAGCATGTAATAATATTCATAATATGACTGAGTGAACCCCCTAATGGCGCATATCAATTGAGCATACCCTGCCAGTGTATAAATTGTATTGTAAAGAATATAAACAGTGCAAATACTTTAAAATTATAAAATATTTATTTATAAATAAACTATTTTAAACTCCTTATTAAGCTACATTAAACAAATTTCATTTCCTATCATTTCCCAACACACTATCACTCATACCGAATTGAGGAATTCCCCCTGTGCTCTATATAACCTCCGGCAACATACTGCAAATTACGAAATTCAACTGAAGACACTAATCATCTAAATGCAGTCCTCTAATACAAACAGAATCTGCAAACAACTGACAACAAGATGTAAGACGTTCGTACATCACATGGACATCGTTATTCTCTCGATTTGACCGCGAAAGGACAGACCCCTAGGGATGTCCCATGCGTCTTTTGTGGTTTGAGAGGGATTCGAACTGAATGGCCAAGTCCCAGAGGATGTGAAAGGGTTTGTTGAAGAGGTCTGGAAAGGGTTGTTTTTGAATGAACAGATACTTATTACCTGTTTTGAGCATCTTTTTTTAATGTATGAAAAGGGGTACTGGCATCGTGGAATTTTGTCGGTATGTCGGTTCGCGATCCTCTTCCGAATGCCATTCCAACTGTGCTATTATAATTTATTTTGTTGGAAAGGTATGTCATCATGGATACCGATTATATTTTATGCCCGTCTATCTGTTCGCTTTTCTGCCCATCTGCTCTAACTGCGATCTGTTTTAACTTCAATTTTAAGAGTCTTTTTCTGTATATTATAGAAGCTTTCTTTTCTTTTCATTACCTGTGTATCATTTGAACGTCAATTAGTGTTGAAGTAAAGGAGTTCGTCGAGTCGGCGAGTAAAAAATATGAAAGGTATAACACTGTTTTAACGTTTTACAGTTTGATTTACAAATAATGTATTCATAAATTACTTTATATAAGCGCGGATTTTTTACAGTAGGATCATAGAATAATTTTAGAAAAAGAGTTTTCTAATTTCAGATTATAAGCTTCCTTCGTTTTTCATCATTCTGCGAGACAATAAAAGGATGACCAAGCCATCATAAAACTAAACAATGGTGTCTCGTATCAATCCGGCCAACACTAAACCAACGGCCAAAGCATTTGCTGCATCCCTTTTTGCTTGGTCTTGTAAGATGAAATTTACACATGCGTCTTTGGCAATTGTCTCTGTGTTGCCTCTTTCTCTCTCAATCTCCTCAGCTTCTGAACTTTTGGGTTTAGTTCAATTAGCACACAAAATTTTATGGAATGTATTTCGGTATATATATTCGGTAATGTATAACCATAATGTTGTGAATTTAATTTATATCATAGTGTGACGGTAAAAGGTATGTCATCACCTAGTGTGGCAAATTTATATATGATGCAATATCTATTGATTGACACCAGCAAAAACAACAATAATTCACTGACAATAATTGGATGCACCCATATAGAGGTCTTAACGCTATTGTAGTAAATTGCTCATGTGATTCTGTAAATAAAAAGCACTAATTTGGTGCAGAACAGTGCTGTAAGTTTACAGAAGTACAGTAAGGTTACTGTGAAGTGTAAGTTGATCGGTATGAAGTTTAAAATAAATCATATTCCGTAAAATAAATGCATTCAGTTTAAGTAGTGAGAAAACCTTCAAGTATTGAAAATAATCACCAAAGATGTATTTTTAAAGATTAAAAATAGCATAAAATATTTGAAATTCAATAAAATATTAGGGAGAGGAAATTTATGAATTCTATAACAGACAGACAGACAGACAGAATTCTACAACAGACAGACAGACTTAGACATTTTGTTGAAGAACAATTGAATAATAATTCAGTGTTCTTTTACTTCTTATTCCCTTTTTATTTGAAATGGAATTCGATTACATGTATTTCGAGGGCGGTTTTCCCGTTTTTCCATATAAAATAAAGTCCTCCAATTTTGTTTGAATGATGAAGATCCAGTTAAAGGATTTTCTATAGCGTCAAAAAGTTTTAAATTTTCTTGTATTAAGTTGAATTGAAATCGGTGACATTTGTGTTAATGAATAATTTTTTTCCGCAGAAATAAATTGGTTGCTATTTACGTACATATGTGCTTTAAATTCGTGCCACACGTTATTTGGCAACATTTGGTATGAAATAATTCCCAAGTATGATAATATTTCATGTTTTAGGCAGCAATCTAAATGCCAAATGAAAATAACTTCTCGAGTCTCGATTGATGACTAAATGTCATAGGAACAGATAATCAATCTGAGAACCTATGGTAGGAAGAAAAAGGAATTATAGCTGTAAGGAACTACGTCATGAGAAACAGGTAATTGCTTTTATAATAATACCTTACAGGTATTTCGCCCCTAAACTCATAGAAAAATATTTAAAGGAAACACAAATACTAAAAACATGTTTCGATTTTTTTTTTCAAAATAGTATTCAATAAAAATTTGCATGAAGTAATGAAGTCATTAATATCAAATTATTTCCGAATGCTATTTTATAATCTAAACTAACAAGTATATAAAACCCCATATTCAAACAGATTATCAGCCATGCGAGAAATTTAAATAGGTGAAGTACGGCAGAAAAACTTTCCGCGATGCCTTTTGGCATAAAAGTATCTCATTTCGAAATATTTGCATAGAGATTCCATCAGAAAGTTTTGAAACGGGTGTTGTTACCGAGAGTTAGTCCTTCACTTGCATATTGTTCGCTAATTTCAGAGAGAAATTCTAAATATAATATTAAATATAGAGATTAGAAGAACGCAGAAAAGTTTGGAGGGATTTTTATTGAAGCTGCTTCAAAGTGGCTAAGTAGGCCCAAATAAAGCATTCTCGTTGAGATTTCACTTTCAAGTTTATTATTTTATTGGTTATCGAAGTTTTAAGTATTAAGATTTTGGCAACTATGGTTTTGAGTAATGGTCAGTGGAAGTGCTTTGCATTGCCTAGCCACAGGTCCGGGGATCGAATCCCGGATCGGGCGAGATTGGCCCATTCCTTCATCCCTTTAGTGGGTCGATAAAATGGATACCAAGCATACTTGTTAACTAAACACTGGGGGTTCCACGTTGGGCCGACCACCTTGCCAGGACACATGCATAGCACTCCAGAGCCCTAGGTCACTAAAGCTGAAATGGGCATGGCCGGCCTTGGCCCAGTAATGGGCCCTAACGAATTTAGTTTTTTTTTAGTTTTTAGGTTTTAAGTAATAAAAACAAAATTAATACCGCTTTTAATACTTACTTTCACCGAAACATGATTAATATTTTATAAAAAAAAGTTAAATAAACAAATATTAGCATATCGTAATACAGCTTGCGGTTAATTGAAGTATTTTTGGCCTAAGCTTCACCGCTAAAGATCTCCCTTTAAGCCCCTTATTAAATGGTATTCGTGCTTTTTCGAATTAAAGGCATCACTGTTTAATATGACGAAAAAAATTCAAGTAGTTCATGGTAAGATACTTGTTCGTATTATTTTGTTCGGATATTTTAAATTTTCCAAAATAATGTATAGCAATAAAGTACACTGTTAAAAAAAACCTGAATTTTACGTACATATTTCTGTGATTATTTTCGGGAATTTACGGAAAGATTGCGTTTCTTTCACAAACAGACGGTTTGTCTGAAATACACAGCTTGTTTCCGTTTTCCTTAAACGCTTGACAAGTTAAAACGGAAAAACACCGTATTTCTGATAGCAGAATTTCACTTAAGACCCGTATGAACGTAAATTCTCCATATAACCTCGCACCCAACAGCTTTTAGCCTCGACACATCCGCAGACCGACTCAGCCACCTTGTTTTTTGTTTGTTGTTTTGTTTTGACCACATCTGAAGCAAGCAAGAAAGATAAATATACAGGTATGTTCATTTCATTTAATAAAGTAAGATTTTTTAATGTTTATATTTTCTATCTTCCTTTTCTATCTATAGAATCCAGTTATTGTCTCTTTCTTATTTGTTTCTGTAATATCTATAGTCCTATAATTGACCGTGAGGTGACTCCAGAAATGAATAATTCCGTTTGTTTACCAACACGCGCAACTAAGTCAATTTGATTGAAATGTTTAAAAAAGCTGTCAAATATATGAAATAAACAAAGTTCACAAACAAACAAGTGCACATTATTAAAAAAAATAATGAAATGACTTGAAATTATTAAATTTAAATTCGATTGAAAAGCTATAGCCCTCGTGTAGCTTTAGTGCGACGATAATTCAAAACCTAACCTCGATTGAAAAGCACGGTTACGCTATCGCTATAAGCATGGTTTATTTTAAAAACTATGCAAGTATACGTAACGCAAACTTTTTCTTCATAAAATAATAAACTTTTGTTGATTTTAATGAATCAATTAGTGATTACGGATGTATGCAAATCACATATTTTGATTCGATTCAGAAGTTACATACACTATTGCCAATGCTCTTTGTTTTGAAAAGTCTGCACACACAATTTCCGATTAAATGCAAACTTTCCAACACATTCGAAATTTAGGAATTGCAAGTGTCCGCAAAACGCTATTTTAGTGTTTATTTAGATATAGCTGCTAAGTGATCGTCTATAACTTCATGTCGGTAATATTCAAAAGCAATAGTTATTAGCTTTTACTAGAATACTAATTATAAAATTGTATTTTGTTACTAAAATACTATTAAATTGCATTAAAGTTATTATTTTATACTAAATACTATTATAAAATTGTATTTTTAGTAATGATATGCATTATTCAAGAACACTTCTGTTTTGTTTCTACCATTAAAAAAATATTTTCAGTGTATTCTCAAAACTGTATTGAGATATATGGATAAATCAATTAATTAAAGATACTGTAAGATTCATGCTTTGTCTGCCCCTTCCACCTCTTTACAAAAAGAGAAAAAGCGTTTTTAACTCTGATATTAAATTATTGCGGTCATACTATGGAAAACTTGCTCGAAAAAAAAGCCTAAAATTGACAAATTGTTTAATTTTAGAAGGACTTAAGAAGAATTTGCCTGGTTTACGCCTGATTAACAGTTGCTTCTATACATTAGATATATTCATTTAAAATTGGATTTATATATATTAATATATTATTTTTTTTAGGTGCTTGTTTATCATAAATCTCCAAAGAGGGTCAAAAGTTCGGAAAAAGAAGAAAACTAAATCTGTAGTTCCTGCATAAATTTTTAAATTAGTTGAGAATTTGAGAACCATATCAGTCTTTTTCAATTGTGAAAGAAAAATAAAACCTGATTATATTCTGTAATTCTTTTGTTATTCCTATCTTGTTAAATTGTATCAGTGGTGTATCCGGGGGGGAGGGATAATTCTCGTCCCCATGTACTAAAACATGTTGTTGTTGTTGTTGTTTTACTATCAGAGACTATACAAATTTATGTAAATATAGTACAAATGCAGACACTTAATGATTTATTGTTTTTGACTAAAAATTTTACTGTCTTAAAGAGTCTCTCTATTAAGGGGTGTTCAACCCCTAAGACACCTGACTCATTATCCCCTACACTCTTAAAACAAACACTCCTAATTTAACTCAGTCTGAGTGGATTTCACTCCTCCAGACTGGAAAATGCACTTCTCCTTTTGGAGTGGATCCTTTGTGTGTTAAACCTCCGACAGGATCACTCCACACGAGTGATTTTAACTCAGTCTGAGTAAATATGCATGCCTTTACGGTGTCGAAAATGCACTTCTCCAACTGGAGTGGATTTCAATCTTATGTTTTAAGAGTGTACCCATGATTTTGCCCTGGATATGTTACTGAAAAGTACAATACCATTTGTGTAGCCACAGAACAACACCAAATCTATACATTATAAAAAATATGTCAGAAAAATTATCAAAATTGGAAAAATTATTAACATTTTTCTGCCATATTAAAATTGTTTTAAATATATAAAGAATGGTAATTTTTTAATTTCAAAAATGTGAACAATTTCCTTTTTAGTCAGATTATATACCAAATATGGTTTTAAAAATATTAAAGGATTAGATTGTATTAGTCTTGAATAGATTTAAGGTTTAAGTATGAAGACATTATTTGCTTACGTTTTGTATAACAAACAGGATGCATGTTTAATTTCCCTGTTTCTCCTGTTAAATTTCCCTATGGTAATATTTATAACAATATATATAAATGGATATATTTAGAATGATTGAAGGTTAAATAGTATATAGAAACAAAATTGACAAGAAAAAAGCAAAAATGTCTTGGAATTAACTAGAAAATATACTATGTAAGTTTTCTGAATTTAGAGAGAAATTCACGAAATTAACAAAGAAACAGCTAAATAAAAATTCCTGAAATTAACAGAATATTTCTAAAACGGTAAATCCTGAAATTAACGGATAAATTCCAAAATGGAAGATCCTGAAATTAACGGAGAAATTCCGAAATTTAAGATCCTGAAATTAACGGAGAAATTCCAAAAGGGAGAACCCTGAAATTAACGGAAGAATTCGGAAATGGAAGTTTCTGAAAATAACGGAAAAATTCCAAAACGGAAGATCCTGATATTAACGGAAAAACCCCGGCAACTTGCTGCCAGTAGTTTTTCCGTTAATTCAAGGAATTTTTTTTAACAGTGTATTTTAAAACAGTTCAAATATACGTTACTTCGTAATATCTATAAAACCTCATTTAAACTAATGAAAGTCTCTGGTTAAAATATCACCAAATATTTCTTTGGGCTTATTGTTGAAACGACCAAATGTATCGCATTGCGAACTGATTTTTACATCTGTGGCATCAAACCTTCTTTATACTTTCTTGAGTTAGAGAAAATTTGAGATGATAAGAATTAATACATTTTGACACACAATAAGAACTACACCACTTGGCTCATGGAACCCAATTATCTCCAAAAACTTCTTAAGAACATTTGTGGTGTAACCTAACTTTAGAGCTAAGCCAATCTGCTTCTAAGAAATTGAAGAAACGCAGTAGATGCTTTCCACAAAGTTAAATAAGTCGAGGAAAAGATAAGTGCATTGTAGGGAAATGAGCTATATAAATATAAGCATCTCGCAAATTAGCATGTAAATTAGAATTTTAGGGAGAAAGCTCTAGGTTAACTATAAGATTCTCCTCCTAGATTTCACATTAATTTTTGTTTGTATTTAAAAAGAAATTTCATTTTATTTTTTACTCGATGCGGAATATATTATATTAAATAAACAAAGAAAAGTTGGTTAACCATCTGTTTTTAATGACTTACATTATTATTTGAACAGTAGACTATATTCCCTTAACTTAATGATTATAGTTTGGATGAGATGCAAAAGTTAAACTTAATTTTTCAAATTCTCAAAATTAAATGTACGTTATTTCAACAAGGATTGTTTTTATAATGTAAAATATAATTAACTTTTTTCCTCTTGCTTATAATGGAAAATGTTTTCAATAATTATCTTTCAAGCTTTAGGAAATGTAGTTATAAAATATTATTACTCATTACAAACTTTATTTTCTACCAATTTAAGTCAATTTATTCTTGTTTTTGTTTACAAGAAGAGTAAAAAGTCGATAATGAGCTTTCTTTGCAATCAATTTTCAATAATTTAAATAAAACAATTTTATATTAAATTTCAGGAAAACCTGTTTCTTCCTACATTATTTTATTTTTACAACTTGAATTGTTTAAGTATTATAAATTGTATAAAAGGTAACAAAAGATAACTACTTTTTATTATAGTTAATTGAATAACTTAACTAACTGAATAACTCAATTAATTTAATAATATTGTTAATTGAATAATTTAATTCATTGAATGATTTAATTTATTGAATGATATAATTAATAATCAATTGAATATCTAAAATTGAAATTTCGCTTTTATTCGCGTTCATCAGGTAAAGGCAGCGAACTGATTTTGATGGCCTTGCTTGAACTCGTACAGCTGTTTTTTTGTAAACTTTTTTTAATTTTAATTTTTATTATTCATTTATTTCAGTCTTTTCCAATATCTGGCTTAAATAACACATATGAATGAAATAAATAACACTTAAAGTGTCTTTACTGAACATTTTATATTAAACTTTTTCTGAATAAAAATTTCACATTCTCTATAAAAATATATCTTCCTTTTCATTGATAAAAAATGAACTCTAACTCCCGGAGATTACGAATTTTACTTCACGAAAACTTGCGACGCCATTGCAAGTAAACTCAGTGACATGAACCAAGAAATTTTTGCTTTAAATTCAACCCTCCTTATATAAATCTCAGGATCAACCGTGATTTCTCTAAAAAAGTTCCGATTGTTCCGCCTCAAGGGATTTCATATTTTCCGCCTCAAAAGTTCGCTGCGTTGCGAACAAACCAAGCTAAAATCAATTCCATCATAACTTATATTCCGAAGATGAGGAATAAAGTAGTACATTAGAACTGTATATAGACTTTGGAGATCTAAATGACGCAATGGATGGATTTTCTCGAAAAGTCAAATAGATACGAACGGATTCGATTTTTTTTAATAAAAAGAATATCATCTAAATCGCTGTAAAGATGTTTACTTTTGTTGGATACTAAAAAAAAACTAAATGTGGAAAAGTTCACACACTTAACTGTATAGATTCTTTAAATTCTTTCAAAATTAAAAAAAAATGCGCACAAACTTACCCTATAATACTACCTCAACTTTTAAACCTTCGTCTATTCGATATGATTTAAATTATTATTTAAAATTTTATTTTATTTTGTTAATTTAGAATAAATATTTGAGGATGCAAAATAATGAAGGTTCATTGGAACTCTAAACAATTAAAGCATTTAGTAAGTTAAGTTAAATAAATGATACTAGAAAGACTAGCCTGTAATCAAACCAAATCATTCTCCGAGATTTGGGGGGAAAATGTTTTGGCTTGCCATGCGACTATTCTGGAAAAATACCGGCCTTAACTTTAAATTATTACTATGCAAACTATAAAATTGAGTATTTCTGAAAGTAACACTCAGTATTTAAAAAAACCACTGAGGTTTGGCATTTATAAAGATCATTTTTTACAGCTGCTGTCACTGCACTGGAGGCATACGTCGTCACACTACAATCAACTCAAGTACTTTTGAAAGTTAGCATCAATATCTTAAGCTTAGAACTTCAAAACAACTATGTTTAAGTTAAAATACAAAGTCATTTTTCACCCTTTAAAATTTTTATAAAACTGTACCCAAGGACGACACAAACGCATCGACAGATAGCAACATTTATTGACAAACACAAACATCCATGCCTTACCGGGATTCGAACCCGAACCCAGAATCACAAAAGGCTAGCTCCCTAACCGTTGTTTTGCGGATCGGCAAAGATAACAACATTTTAAGTTTGAAATTATAATCTACCATCGTCAACAGATTCTTAAAAAAGCAATAAAAAACTTTTCAAATAAGTTCCCACATTTGTAAGTTAACCAGAGATTACCTAGCTGTTATTCAAGTTAATAATTTCAATTAACCATATGGTTACAAATAAGTTCTTAAAAATTAAATATAAATTAGCTATTAAGTATACCTTAACTTGAAAAGACTATTTTTTAAAATTTGAATATGTTCCATAGCTTTTGTAGAATTTGCCTTAATAAAAAATATAAGACTTCAATTTTCCAGTAATTTAATGGAAACTTTTTAGTTTCCTTTCATTTAAGGCTTCTCTTACCAAATAATGTTTCTTTTTTAAATATTTGACAAAACTTAGATTCAAAATATCAGGAAAAAAACTCTAATTCCATTAAACTTATTATTTGCTCTGGAAATCAAAGCATATGAATATATATTCCAAATCGAATTATATAATTAGCTTGGAGTTCTTTGAAAAAAAAATAGGTAGACAGAAATCTTCCTTTTTTAATTTGACACAACTATAGTTGAAATATATTTTTAATACAGTATGGGTGCGTTGATTAAAAAACTGCGCTGAAATCTTTGTTGTAGATTTTATTGATGAAAGATTTTTCCTTGTCTATTTTTCAAACAACATTTTTTGCAACAATAATTATGGCACTGTTGTAATTAAAATTAATAATATTCAAGAAAGTTTAGAAATAAAATTATATGTAATACCTTATTTAATTTTTTATAACAATTATTATTTAAAAAAGTGTTTTTCCAAGTAATTAAAAAAATAAACGTTTAACATTTGATAAGAGGCAAGTCGATTTAGTAGAATTTGGGGTCTTATGCGGATGAAATATACTACATTTTTGACGTGCAATTAATAAATATATATTAAGCGATTTAATTTTTTTTTACAATTTATAGTCCATTTTAACATTAGTTTTATGCAAGTATAGCAATGTTACTTTGAATGCAATTGCCATAAATTAAAGAATTCAGAAGGAACTTTTATTATAGTTTTTAAAGCCAAAACCTAACTTTATTTTTGAAAAGCAAGAGACAAGAACTGAAATAAAGAAAAAAAAAGACTGCGCGAGACGAATCGTCGCAAGAGGAATTTAAATAATTAGTCTCGTGTAATAGTCCCGCACCAAATAATAATACAAAATAATTTCGCTTCAGAGTTTATTTTACAAAACCTCTTAAATATGTTTGGCCCACTATTTAAATATTTTCAGTAAATTTATCAAATCAGCTGCTTCAGTATTTTTTTAAAAAATCTTGAAACATTCTAGTTTGTAATAGAAAAAATATATAAAGAAAAATATCTCTCATTATGTTTTGAGCTTATTTTCCTAACTTGTCTGGCTGCATAATTCTTACTATTATATACTAATTCGTCTGTAAGTCAGATGATATTAATGTGATAATTAACATTAAAGTAGATTTCATCCCCATCACTTGACAACGGTGCAAAAAATATTTATTTTCAATACATAATAAAATAACTACTAAGTCACAGTTGGGTTCATTGCAAGCACTTATATGTTACTTTTTATCTTCCCGCTTTCTCATTATCTTTTATTTATTTTTAAACTTAAATAACTGAAAATATCAATAATGTGTTGCAATATTTAAAAACAAAGGACATCATATACTGATAAGAATGTTTATAAAGCAAAACATTTTATTGGAATTGATAACCGTCTGCCACGCCAGACTTTTTAAAAGAAGATGAAATCTAATTTCTTACACTCAGTTTATAAAATATGTTGGACGTTCCAGAGGACTGGGTTTTATCAACCATTGCATTAAGTTGATTACGGAAATGATAGTTAACTAATGTAGGAACTGTGTAGGTTCTGTGATGGCAAACTGTGACAACAAAAGAATTTCTTATATTTACATTCATATATAATATATAAAGTTATTGTTGATTAAAAATGTATACCTAAATGGAATAATGTGACAAATTAAGCAATTCAGAAATTTACATTTATTTTTATAAACGAGTTTGAATTATATAATAATAATTATGTATTTTTATATTAAAACTGAAACTAAACTAATCGATTTACAAAATGAAAGTTTTTTAAAATTTATTCTAAGTGAAGTATTATTGCCTATACTAATTTACATTTTAATATTATGAATGTGCTAATTTTATATTAAAATTTTGAATCAAGATTGTTTTTAATTTACAATATTGAAACAAATTTTTAAACAAAATTTTATATGTCAGTTTTCCCCTTTAATAAAGCCTTTCCTATTGATTAAATTTGGAGAGTGTTTTGTATTAACATGTCTTAAATAAGTTACCGACCCATAAAAATATTTTTCATAGCTCATTTATTTTATTTTTATGTAATACTTAAAACGGCAGCGTTATTTCAGGAAGTACTTTACTAGACTTTAACTACTGGCATCAATTATTTATTTTAACACCTACTTTCTTTTCCAAGTAGTCAGCATACCTGAATTATTGTACAAAGACTGATGCAATGAACCATACTAATGATAATAAATGAAACGTAGGTACATTTCCTAAGAAAATAACTATTAAAACGTCTTCAGATATTCATTCTAATAAGGACACTTTATCCGCTAGGTATATTCTTGACATAGTAAGAGTTAAATATTTAATTTTGATGCCATTTCTTGTAAATTTTATTGCGCATATTGTATTTTTGGTTTCGCCTTGGTCTTTCTACACTTCAAATTGATTTTTTTTAAATGTTTTTAAAATTAAAATAGATCTACTTATGTATAATTTTTATGTATTTGCTGTTTCAGGTTTACTAGAAAGTAAATTGTTTTAATGTGTTAGATCTACCTTCAAAATT
This sequence comes from Hylyphantes graminicola, assembly GCA_023701765.1. NCBI lineage: Eukaryota > Metazoa > Arthropoda > Arachnida > Araneae > Linyphiidae > Hylyphantes > Hylyphantes graminicola. The sequence goes on from CM043118.1 coordinate 17,653,698, forward strand.
TAGTGATACACTTTTCAGCATATCTCTTGCAAAAACTGTATCAATCATACTTTTTATATTTATGAACATTAATTTTTATTTTTTTAAATCATTTTGCACAAAATCAGTTAAGTTGCACAGTATAATATTCAAAATTATTTGCTCGTAATGTAATTTCTGAGCTCTACGTAGAAAATTATATTACGTCGCTTATTGAGTTTTATTTTGTTTGTGTGTGTATGCGTGTAAGTCTGATTTTAAAATTTGTTGGATTACTAACAAGTGCAATTAATTATAATTATTGACTCCTAATTAAACTGTTTAGCGTTTGGTTGAGTTTTCTTTGCAAAGTTTGAGTTTTTTTAGTTTTACCCTAAAATAGATAATTTAATAATTCGGCTGTAATAAGGTTTTCATTTAAAATGCCAATAAAATGAACTTATAATATAGTAAATAAAAAAATTGCATCTTAAAAGAGCACATTTACTTAGCAAATTATCTGAGTTATAAGAGAAAAAATTTGAAGATAGATTTGTTTTTATTTATCAAAATAAATAAAAACTGATGCGATTACTCGCATTTATTTCGTATTCAAGTAATAGGTTAAAAGAATGAGGTATTCCTTATTATTATCATTAAATTTTTTGCTGTTCGTCGAAGTTTAAGAACAGGTCGTACGGGTCTATATGTTACTTTTCTTGGGACCGAAGAGTAAGTGAAATAAAACCTTTACAAACATTAAATTTTTTTCTATGGCATATAAAATTGAGACAATGAAAAAATTTGAAAGTGTGCCAAGAACAAACCTTAAATCTTGAACAAGTTCCAACTTTAGAATATCACATTTCAATTGAAAATGCATTACAGTTCACCATATGTCAGAAACATGTTACAGAGTGCACATTTTTCCACAATAAGTTGCAGAAAAATGGACTCACTTAAACACTTATCAAATATTTATTCAGCTACAATTTTTTTTATTTAACTATAAACTACACGTTTACCCACAGATGATTTACGTTTTCTATACTAAAGGTATTAAAAAATATACGGCGCCATAACGTTAAGTTCAAGTTATCAAACAATTCATCATATATTTTTATTCCTAAAAAACAGAAAAACTGACAATGGAATTCTTCAAGACATTTTCTTGCTATTCTTTACTAGCAAGAGACTATTAGAAAATACTCACTAAACTTTAGGAAGAAAGACCATTCATTACAAAGCCACCTAGTTTTTTCAGTGTTATTTTTTTATACTTTGTAAACATTTCAAACGACGAATGCAATAAAAATGATAAAAGTGCAATATTTCTAACTTATTCTGTGAAAAATTGCTTGGCTAATGTGATGAAGGTGCCCAAATTGTGCTTAAATTGTGTACTGTTCTGGTTGCACGGTAGTGCAACCGCCAAGTTCAGGGCACTACCCAACCTTTTCTGGAAGGGTTTCGGCGTGTTTTCGGACCCTCCGTTCTTTGGTTCTATGCATCACAGAAATGAGTTTAGAAACTTTTATTGGTCAATAGGGGCTTGATGAAGAGTATAAAAAAAATCAGCGTTCTATCTCTTTTTATTTCCGAGAAAATTGAATTGGAAAATGGCCACTTTTGGGGCTCACTCACTCACCGATCATCAAAATGTTCTATGACACCCACTTGTTCTAGAATCCCGAAAATTGGAACACTGGTAGATTTTGTCATACATTCAACATAAAAAATCCGAAAATCGAATATTTAGTACGGGTTTGGTCTTAAATTGCTTGGCGCCTTTTTTCAAACGCAGCAAGCAATCCTCTCACATACGCCGATATGCCAGCGGCGATTAATTGAATCGCCAATAATTTAAATAGCTATTTACCTTCAGATGATACGATAAAGGTTTTTCAAGTGTGGAATTTAGCACACTATATTACTAATGGAAAGTTTCAATCATCATTTTGATTAAGTTTAATGGTTTTCAAGTGCAACACCTGAGCTGGCAACCAGCTCCATGTTTTATAATGAGTTATGGTTGTTTATTTGTAGGAGGAGTTACATTGCTGAAGGTCTATATATACGCATGAGCAATGGCTGGAACCAATGATTTACAATAGGCAAATGTATTTTTTTTTGTTTTTTTTAGGTGGAATAACATCCCACTAGAGCGACACAAGGGTTAATCAATTCTTCCCGATTGTTTAAAATTTAAAAAAAAAATAGATACCAGAGTCCAAACACACAAATCATGAAGTTATATTGATAATAATTGGGGTACTTATATTACGCTTTGACAATTTGTATGAAAGCAACTATTCGGGTTTCAAACTGTAATTGGGGCCAACAACAATTGTTGTTTTCGCCAAGGGTCATATTAGTCATTTTGATCGCAAAATTTACCGTTAGGCCGTATACGGCGCGTCTCAAAAGTTTATGGACAACTGTTTTTTTTTTTTACTTTAGGAGCCAACTAAACGAGTAAAAATACGATATAAATTATGCATGTATCTAATGTAGTAATGCAAATAGTAAAACACTCAAACAAGTTAGAGCTGCTATAGATTTATTACAATAAAATGAAAAAGAAAAATAGCTGTCCCGAAAGTATTGGGGAAAAAAAAAGGTTTTAAAAGCTGTTCATTATTGACGAAGTACCCATGATTTTAAGTAGCGATAATTTATCTATCTATAATAATAGAAGAAAGAGTCTGTCTGTCAGTATGTCTGTGTGTGTCTGTGGATCGCAAAAGACCTACATAGACTGCTCTAAAAAATTGGAAATTTTTTATATAGATTCCTTTTAATACCTACGTGTGCACCTGAGGCTTAGTTTTTTCATATTTGAATGTGATTTTTAATTAATATAATTAGTTTAAAAAACAAGAAGTGCTTAAAGAACTAAAATAGCCTACTTTCCTGTTACTTAAATACTTACTAAAATTCTTATCTTGAAAAAAACTAGGTTCGTAACAGTAAGTGACATCAACAACCGTTTATCCACATTGAATTTAAAATAAATTTGTTTAAACGCAGCATCTAACTAAACACAGCATCTTTCACAAAACACAGCTTTATTTTCAGTTATAAATAAATATTTAATTTTTCGTTGAACAAAAACCAAAAAACTGCTCCTCAATAAACATTTACTTTCTAAATTCGGCTAGTTTCATTAATTTTATTTCGAAAATTAAACAATTATTACTTAAATCGTTTGCAAAAATTTATATTTCAAAGAATAAATATGTAAAATTCCTCGCTTTTAAATAGAATGAAAACAATTTATATCAACATACAAAGATCTCGTAGTGAAATATATATTTTACGTCATCTTAAATTGATCGATGTCTCAAAAATAAATTTATTTTAATTTATTGTCGAAAAGAATTAAAGTTTCTCAAGCAATTGTTGCGATGGCAATGGTGATTTATTTCTAATAACAAGAAGTTCTTAAAGAACTAAAATAGCCTACTTTCCTGTTACTTAAATACTTACCAAAATTCTTATCTTGAAAAAACTAGGCTCGTATCAGTAAGTGACATCAACAACCGTTTTTCCACATTAAATTTAAAATAAATTTCACTAAACGCAGCATCTAACTAAACACAGCACTAAACACAGCTTTATTTGCAGTTATAAATAATATTTAATTTTTCGTAGAACAAAAACCAAAAAACTACTCCTCAATAAACATTTACTTGCTAAATTCGGCTAGTTTCATTTATATTATTTCGAAAATTAAATAATTATAACGTAAATCGTTTTCAAAAATTTATATTTCAAAGAAAAAATATGTAATATTCCTCGCTTTTAAATATAATGAAAACAATTCGTAGTGAAATATATATTTGACGTCATCTTAAATTGACCGATGTCTCAAAAATAAATTTATTTTAATTTATTGTCGAAAAGAATTACAGTTTCTCAAGCAATTGTTGCGATGGCAATGGTGATTTAATTCTAATGAAAATGGCTTCCTTATGTTTTTTAAATGAGCATTTAATTTTGATGTTTTTTAAATAATTGAAGTACTTCGAATTCGAATTCTTTTCTGAAATTTTCAATGTATACTAATTTCGATGCGCTGAATTTTTTGACGTATCTCACTTGTCCGTAGCATTTGTAATTAAATTCAGCGATTCAAATGACTCGAAATTGAATTTCAATGCTAATTCAATGGGAAATTCGTCGTCAAATAGTAGATTTATGTCCGTCCTATCGTACAGACAGACGGACAAAAGGTATGAAAGTTGGGTGTCTGAGGTTATACCTTTCTAATAAAAAAAGAATTTTTAAGATCGGATTGCTAGAACTGATTTTGGAAGGGGGGTACGGACGGATAGACAGACGGACGGACGGACGGACATCGACCGCATGTCAATACCTACTTTTTAATTTTTTTTAATTCTTCGAATTAAAAAAAAAGAAAAGTAGGCTAAAAATGGCTTACTATGCTTTTTAAATGAGCATTAAATTTTGATGTTTTTTAAATAATTGAAGTACTTCGAGTTCGAATTCTTTTCTGAAATTTTCAATGTATTCTAATTTCGATGCGCTGAATTTCTTGACGTATCTCACTTGTCCGTAGCATTTGTAGTTAAATTCAGCGATTTAAATGACTCGAAATTGAATTTCAATGCTAATTCAATTTGAAATTCGTCGTCAAACAGTAGATTTATGTCTGTCCTATCGTACAGACAGACGGACAAAAAGTATGAAAGTTGGATGTCTGAGGTTATACCTTTCTAATAAAAAAAGAATTTTTAAGATCGGATTGCTAGAACTGATTTTGGAAGGGGGGTACGGACGGACAGACAGACGGACGGACAGACAGACGGACAGACGGACATCGACCGCATGTCAATAAATACTTTTTCATTTTTTTTAAATTCTTTGAATTAAAAAAAAAAGAAAAGTAAGCTAAAAACGTCATCCACGTGGGATTGCGGGACCATAACAGGGCTTGAAAATACATGAACCGGACCGAAACGGGGGCTTGACGCCATCCTCTATAACTTTGATTGATTGAGTTTGGTTGAGATATGCGCACGCCCTAAGGCTGCTTCATCCTCGATTAGTGTTTGCTTTTTTAAATATGGATGCGCCAACACGTTAGGTTAGGTTTGAATTATCGTCGCACTAGAGCTACACGAGGGCTATTGGCGACGGGCGTCGTATTTTAGAACCACAGTCAGATGACGAGCCAACACCTGAATAGGCACCCAACGCAACCGTTAAGGGCGACATCGTACGCTGCGCCAACACAAATTTAATTTTCTTTTGATTTTGAGTGTATTTTCACAAGTGAAGAGTACACGGGAAGAAGCGATTGATTCATTAGGCGGTCGCCCGCAACTGTCTGCTTGGCGGCATAAAACCGGTTTCTCTCTTTCATCTTCGCTTGGTCCAAGCGTCGAGATCGCCAATCGCCTGAACTTGGTAGCTAGGAACCCCAGATATGGTAGTTAAAGTACTACATTGGCATATCACGTGACCTACAATACTGACCTCATTGCTTGGGCGTCCCGTCGTTAACATTGGAGGTCACGTGATCTGCCACAAAATTACTTTAACTATGATATCTATGGTAGGAACTGGTTTCCTTACACAAGTTTAGGAGATCACTCGCTATCATCGCCAAAGTGGCCTGCTAAGGAAACTTCTCTGAAAAATCAATCGGTTTTTCCCGTGTACTCTTCAAGTAAGCATGAATCTAAAAGGAAGCAATGCGAAGTTAACGGGTTCCCAGTAAGGCAAGACCATACTGCTAGTTATAATAAAAGAGTCTGTGTGTATGTCTGTGGATCGCAAAAGACCTACTTAGACTGCTCCAAAAACTTCGAAATTTTTAATATAGATTCCTTTTAATACCTACGTGCTCATCTGAGGCTTAGTTTTTTCATAGTTGATTGTGATTTTTAATTAATATAATTAGTTTCAAAAAACGTCATCCACGTGGGAGTGCGGGCCTATAACAGGACTTGAAAATACATGGACCGGGCCGAAACGGGGGCTTGACGCCATCCTCTATTAGTGTTTAAGTGCGCATGCACCAACACGAATTTAATTTTGTTTTGAGTTTGAGTGTATTTTAATAAGTAGGTAGACCGTAACAGGGGCTTCAAAACACAACGACCGGGTCATACCAGGGGCTTGACGCCATTCTCTGTTAGAATTTGCTTTTTTCTTGCGCATGCGCCAACACGAATTGAATTTAGTTTAGATATTGAGTGTTTGGGGAACATTAATGTGATGTCACACGGTTGAATCTCAGGTGGATATGGCCGTGAATGTCCCCCATTTTCACAAGTAAGTATGCCTCTAAAAGGAAGCAATGCGAAGCTAACGGGTTCCCAGTAAGGCGGAACCTTACTGCTAGTTTAAAATAGATACAAAATGTACTTAATGTCAACAAGCAGTACAGAACGAGCAGTAAAATGAACCAGTACAATTTTTTTTTAAATGTATGGACATTCGTCAAATATAGTTTTTATTTTATATATCACGTTTACTTAAACACGTGGATTGTCCTCTAAAAAAGTTAGTATTTATAAAACAATTGAAAGTGTCCATATTTAAAATAATTTTTTTATTTAAGAAATTATTTAATTTATTTTATTTAGTATACCTACAAAAATAAGTGAAATCCAAACAAAAACCTCTCGGTAAAAGAAGGCCAAGTTCTTAAAAAAAAATATGCCCTGGCCTTAAAAAGAAGTGAAATCCTGAAAAAGGTACCAAGTTCATTAAAAGTTACTGATGTGGTATTGACCACCAAAACATTTTAGTCTTTGATCATTCTTATGTTTACCACATTCAAGCAAACTCGCACTTGTGTTTGTGTAACTTGGCCATTACGCATTTTTGAATAAAATAAACAAGCCATTAAAGGTATTATAATATATCATTATTACTGTACAACTCGATTCCAACGGTCCCACGATATTGCGACCGCCACTAAAAGTAGTAACTATTTTATCACAAGTTCAATGTAATGGTAGTTTAGAAATTTGTTTACGACATTTATAAAAAAAAACGTATAAAATACTGATACTGAAAAGAAGTTATATCAATGTTCAAATATTCATTGACAATTTTTTCGAAGAAAAAAAGAGAAGGCCAAGATTACTCTGTTTGACCACTAGGCAGAAAACAAAGCTTAAGAAAACAAAAAAAAATTCTGTTGGGCCTCTTTTTTGTGTGGCTTGAAACATTTTACCTACAGGAATATTTTCATCTCAATGTTCAATAATTTATTGGTTACACCCATCCCTAGTGCAAAAGGTTCAACAAAATTTTCACAATGCGTAATGGCCAAGTTACACAAACACAAGTGCGAGTTTGCTTGAATGTGGTAAACATAAGAATGATCAAAGACTAAAATGTTTTGGTGGTCAATACCACATCAGTAACTTTTAATGAACTTGGTACCTTTTTCAGGATTTCACTTCTTTTTAAGGCCAGGGCATATTTTTTTTTAAGAACTTGGCCTTCTTTTACCGAGAGGTTTTTGTTTGGATCTTTGATTTATTAGGAATGGGAAGAAAAATGGTCGAAAGAAAAGAAAAAAATATTTTCTTTTTTCAATGTTCATGGCACCTGGAAGTGGGACAACAATCAATTTTAGATTAATCCTGTTGGGTTGTGTTGTTAAACATGCTGAAGATAAGAGTTTTCAAAAAAGAATGTTGACTGTTGGGGTGATGATAAATTATAATTTTTATCTCTAGATCTTTAGAAATCGTTTGGTAATAAGTAATTTTTTTTTTTACATTTTGTAATTGAAGGTGCAATTAAGAAAAGGAAAGAAGTATGGTATGGTATGGTATGATACATATATATTCCAGCTTGTGTGCTTGTTCAGAGAACCGTTTATAAGCTTTCGTCAAGTGGGACAGACACAGAAAGAATTTTTACAGACACAAAGAAATGAATAACACATAGACGAATAACAACATTTATTGACTGTCACAAACATCCATACCTGACGGGGATTCGAACCCGACCCCAGCTGCTCCAAAGGCTGGTACACTAACCATTCAGCCACCGGGGCGGCTGGAAAGAAGTATAATTAAAGCAATGTTTCTTTAAAATGTGGCATAAGAAGTAAAAAAAAGTACAAAACTTTCTAAGAAGTTTAATTGTAGAGAATATAGTTGCAATTATTCGTTTTAGTTAAGTTTATAAACTTAATTTGCAAAAATCGTGAATTGAAAGCTTAATTTTATTCCTTGATAACAATTAAGAAGTACCTTGTAAGACAGATTGAATTTCTCACTTTATTTTTCGAATTCTTTTAATAATTCGATGCAGTAGAAAAATGAGTGGAATTTTTTTTTTTGCATTCATAAGATGTTGCAAAATATATATACTCATAGTCTGTTTTTAAAGCTTAGCGACACATTAAATTGAAATTTTACAATGGTAAAATTGTGAGTAACTATGATAAATTGTTCTTGATATTTTCCATCAAAAAAGCGATCTTTACATTTAAGTTTTCTATGATATTTACATAGCAAGCAGCTTTAAAAAGTAATGTATGCTCATTTCTCATTTTGACAAATATTGAAAGAAGCAGTTTTAAATTTTTGTATTTTGTTCGAAGGAAACGTCAAAGGTAATAAAACTTTTTCAAAATATATATTTTTTTCTTAACAAGGAAATAGTTTTTTTTTCATTTGTAAAAATTGAAAGACACACACTTCAAATAATGCTTACAATATACATAGGTAGGAATTTTTTTACTATCTTTAACATATTTGTGAAAGAGTTTCCAACATATTTGTGAAAGTTTTTCCAATCGGTTAAATTAAGTTTAAAAGGATTTTAATGAAACTTGGTATTAAAATTTTATCCTTTCTAAGATTTTTTTTTTTTAATTTTAAAGTTAGAGATCTGAGGAAATGTTATTTTGTAATTACTATTGAATCAATATTGAAAAAGAAAACAAAAACGAAACAAACAAACAAAAAACGTTTACAGAAACCTTAAAAATTGAGCTTTTGTATACTGATTGTAAACATGGTATTCTCGTTGAATTTAAAAAAATACGTTCAATATACATAGGTAGGATTTTTTTTGAAAATCTTTAACATATTTATGAAAGAGTTTCTTAAGTTTTTCCCATCAGATAAAATAGGTTTTAAAAGATTGCATTGGAACCGGGCATTAAACTTTCTTTTTTCTCTCTAAGATATCTGCGAAATTTTAATTTTCAATTTCAATATCTTTATCTTTGAAATTTTTAATTTACAATTTCGAAGTTTGAGTTCTGATAAACTGTTTTTTCAGATTTACCACTGAATCAACATTAAAAAATAGAATCATTTTACAGGAATTACAAAAAAAAAAAATTGAACTTATTAAAACCGATTGTAAACATGTTATTCTTGATAAATTACTAAAAGATTATGAAAATTCACTATTAACTATTTTTTAAAATTGTAAGAGATAGTGAATGAAAGTTGAATATTGAAATTAATAAAAAGAATCTTTGAAATAGTAACAGTGTTAACTTGATTTTTTTTACTTTACTTACTAATTAAAGTTTATTAACTTAAAAAATAGCTTTTATAACAGTTTACTTAACATTTCCATTAAAGCAATTATTTATGTCCCACAAGAATACATAAGTATTTCAAGAAATTTAATGGGTGTGTTCCCTAGGCCCAAAGACAAAACAACTATATTTAGCTTGTCAGTGGGAATACAAATATTTTTCCATCGAAACAAAGGAAATTGAAGAGGAAATAATTTTTTCAGGAAACTAACCGTTTTCCAATATTAAATAAATAAATTTTTGATTAATTTTTCAAAAACTTCTTAGCGAAAGTGGTTAAGATAATTGAAGAGGCGATGGGCATGTTTTAGATCTTGAGTGGCAACATAAATTCTGAACAAAAATACATTCTTTTTCTAGCATAGACCCTATCCCCTTCAAGACATGTCTAAATTTGCGGAGGTGGAATAGATGGCAGTGTCTATCACTTATGTGTGTGCGTGTTTGACAAAGGTTTATAAGCTGATTGTCAAGTCTTACTTGACAAAGGTTTATAAGCCGCCCCGGTGGCACACTCGTTAGGATTCTAGCCTTTGGAGCTGCTGGGGTCGGGTTCGAATCCCGGTCAGGCATGGATGTTTGTGACTGTCAATAAATGTTGTTATTTGTCTATGTGTTTGTGTCGTCTCTTTCTTTATGTGTCTCTTGTGCTTGTGTCATTTATGGGGTTTAGTACAATAGACTTAAAAGTCGCAGTGCTTGGCGATCTTGCCCCCCACCAAGAAAGTCATAAGTCACGGTTTATAAGCTGATTTCTGACCAAGCCCACAAACCTAAATATTATGTCTACCAACCAATCAAAGCCTAAATTTGTGAATCAATGTCACATGCAATGTCACATGTAAACAGATCAGCAATCATATCACTGAGCTAAGAAACTGCAGTAATGATAGTTGGGAATTACGTCACCTGAAACAAGCCAATTTTATTTTAATATTTTGTAAAAACAATTTTTTCCACCATATTTTTAAAACATAATTTTTTGATAAAAACTTTTAAGTCCTAAAGCCATGAACAATGTTATCAATGTAATTTATATTTATATTAATAATATCTATTTATATTAATTTTCTATATATGTTTATTTTTAAATGCTTTGCCGTAAAATATCATTGGTTTTATCTTAAAATGAAAATTTCCGTGTGATTTTATAGTACTCTTTGAATGTTTTTGTTATAGTACAGTGACATTATAGTGAGCTACACAATTAATAATGCATCTTTGTTGTTCTTTCACTGAGTAGAAACACTGGAAAAAACAATTATCATATCATGTTATTAAAACTACATTTAAATTTTTACACAGTAAAAATGAAGAAGAATTAATTTCAAAATCCTGGATTCAAAATGTGACAGAAATGTTTTTTTTACCGAACTGGATTAGTTTACGAATTTTTATAAGTAAAAAAGAAGTTTAAAAAAAGTAAAATGCAGTTTTTCTTTTAATACCCATTGAAATTCTTATACAAAACAAGTAAATTTGTATCAGTAACTGTCATTCTGCTGCTCAACTGCTTATTCCAAAAATGGAAGCAAAACTTTTCATAACATCATTTAATTTATATTTTTAATTTCCAAACAATGATTTTGATTTTAAAAATATCATACAACAACATTCAATCCTCAAGTATTATTCCTATGGTTTTATTTTCAAATACATTTGGACAAACCAACAAACCACAAAACAAACCACAAAATTATACATTAATAAACGAAATCATATAATTTAAAAATATTAATCTTTTTATGCATGAAAGTGGCTCAAAAAATGTTGTTTATATGACAAATTTCTTTATAAGCAAATAGTGAATCACCAAAGAATCGCATTTTGCGAAAATAGAATATAATTAGAATATTTTTACGTCTTTCCGGGAAAATTTATGTAAAAAAAACTCCATTCACTTACTTGAAATAAATAAAGTTTCTTATTTTTAATGTGTCAACAACGGTTAAAATGATTAAAAATTTATTTTAATGCTATTAAATTGGAAGACCATCGGCAGGTGCCTGTCCTGATGAACAAAAATAATAAAGATATGCCTAAAATTTCATATATTTTTAACAAAAAAAAAAGTTTTAAATTCGAATGAAGACATCCAAATTTTGAAGGGAATCTTCAACTTATAATTTAGAATGCCCCTTATTTTTCCCCCTTCCTTCGAATTAAACAAATGAAAGTAAGCTAAAAGAAATACCAGATAATGTGAAATGTCCTGAATCCTCTATTTTTTGTTCAAAAGTAACTGATCAGTGTTTTTTCTTTTAAATAGCAACAGAGAACTAAATTGTTTTAACAGTTGACAGTTTGAATTGAACCAATGAACATTTAAACAACGACTTTTCTCATTACAGTTAATCAATTTGACAAAAAAATATTAGTTTTAAAATAACTTTATAAACTACCTTCAATGCAAAAAAAAACTTTCTTTAATTTTTTTAAAAATCTATTCTATAAGACGCATCGTTGTCACTTGAGGAAAAAATAGTCTCTTAAGAACGATTTTTGTTCTCCTTTTTTTCTGTGAAATCTGTAAGAGATTTCTTTTTCCACTTATTGCATTCTTTTGAGAGATCGTTTTATTCTATGTTCTCCATACAGCCAAAAACTATTAAAGTTTTTTATATGAACATAGATATAATGTAATTTTAAAAAGGAAAATGCTCACAGTAAATGAAATTTCACAAAAACAAAAATTGCAATTAAAAAAATCGTCTTATTTCTTCAATATTTTTACCACTGAGGAAAAATTAAAATTTGAAGTTTAATTTATAGTTTTAAGAACAAAAGTCGACAAACATAGTTCAAAATGCTAAATAAACGTTTTTAATTCAAATTAACAGTGCCAATTTGCTATTTTTTTATGAATAGTTAAGAAAGTAAAACAAATACGATTTGTTTATATGACTAATGATGAAGGTTTTTTTCTGCACAAAATTTGTTTAAGAGCAATACATTTAAAGTTTTGTGCATAATTCCTTGTAGTTCCAGAAACATATAATATTTAAAGATTTGTAAACAATCAAGATGCTTTTTACCGACTTTTGATGTGAATTTACATATGCTGCAAAATTTATTGTGTGGTCACGGCGAAAACGTTTGCTTCACTGGCAACAATTTTATGCACCAATCTCTTTTTGTTTAAATGCTAGTGGGAAAATTTGCTCATGCGACTCTGTACATCACGAAAATACAGTTGCTGTAAAACCAACTTAACCACAAAATGTTCCGGAATTTTCCAGGAATTTTTTACAGTATACACTACAGAGTGTTCGTGTTTAACCTTTCATAAAAGTTTACTAAACACTCTTTGACAGAACATCACAAATACAAATTTCAATTATGTTTTTTTTATAAAAAAAAGCATTTTAATTTTTAAAAAATATCAGAAACGTCAGTTATGGTTTCATCATGCACAAAGGCAACATTTTTCTTACTGGGTATTTTATCTTTCTTTATAAGAATATAAATCAAAATATATAACTTTGCTTTTTTGAAAATGGCAGCACACAATTTGAAAGTTGTGATGGAATATTGAAAAGCATTGGTATGAATGCATGGTAGATATTTCTCAAAGGAAAACTTATTTCTGTATACAAGATTTTCTATCATATTTCAGTCGAAATTCCTATTTTTATCATATATTTCACGCTAGAATTTTTTCACTTTTGACAGACAAAAATAGGATAGAAAGCAATACTACCTTCTCCAAGATATATTTGAATTGAAAATTTTCTTGGAGAAACTTGGTCGTGTATACTAAAATAACTAAAAAAAAGTTAGAATGTCTTCATTTTGAAAATAAATTATATATTCCGCAACTTTTACTGTTCTATCGTACCAAAATCAAAGTTTGATATAGAAATGCTTAGCTGTCAAGAACTTTTCACATATATTTGTTTCGAAAACTTTAAAAATCTAAAATAAACACTTTCTGTCCGCTTTGATCTGCAATAGCAACACGAACATTAATATTGTAAAAGAATTTATTTAAGTAACCTTCAAATTACATAAATATTAAGTTCTTGTCACCCTAGAAAAATTTAATCAACACAAAACGCTATTGGCCCGGCTGACTGATTTGATCCTAATTTATTTCTTGAATTTCTGCAAAGGTGGAATTTATAAGATTTTGAGCTTAAATTATTCAGATTTGTGTCTCATAGCTGGCCATATCCTTTAATTTCTTGAATATTTTTTTAAGCTTTCGAAAATCCACTTTAAAGATTTAACATTTTTTGTACAGAAAACGTATGTGACGTCATTGTGATGAGCAGTGACCCTTTCACCTGATTAATTGTTGGGAAAGAGTTGCTACAATTTGATTACGAAGAATTGGTAGAGTTGAAGAAAGTTACAACGCCAAATTTCCCACAACCTCTGAAATTCAGGTTGTTGAATTGATGGTTGGGTTGTTGAATTATCTTCATTGCTTATATGCGCCTCATGTATGTACTTTCATAATTTTAAAGCAGCTGATAACATTCAGAAGTTCACTGATGTTTTTGCCTTCCTCATGATTACTAGGGTAAACAATATATGATATCTATTTGAAATCGTGAATAGGGGGTGGTGCATTTAAGAACAAAATCTTTAACTTATTAGATATTAACAATATAAGGATTGTACAGTACTCAGTTCTCTAAGTTTATCTTAATTATTTCCTATTGAAAAGCAATTATAAATAGTCCAGACTAAAAAGTAATATTCGAAATATAACTTTAGTTTTTTAAATAAGTATCTTAGGTATATTTTCCAAATTTACATACAATGCTAGAGCAAAAGATTTTACACTATCAAGCACAACGTCAATCACATCGAACATTTCATTTAAAAAGTCCCCCGAAGTTCTTATTTTTAAAATTTTCTTGTGAAACAGTCAAGGTCCTTCTATTGAAACAGGCTTAGTAAGAAGTCACCGGATCTCAGCCCGCCTCTAGAATTCCATTTCGGAAGGAGACGGCCATTGGGAACACTCTAGGAATAGCATTTGTTCACCAAACCCCGAACAGTCATTGGAGCGGTTTATTCCTTTATTATTCTAAATTTATGGCCCAAGGCAGTGTCGTCCTGGGTGCCATGAAGACTAAAGCATTGTTACCATTATGCATCATCTAAGACAACATCACAGTAGTGCAACATTACAAAACCATATATATTATACACATTGATTGCGTATAATACTTAATGGACTAACATATTTTTATTTTCTGGATTTTAGGAGGGCATTTAAAAAACATCAAATGGTATTCAATGATGTAACTATGGAGAAAAGTTTATTGAGGTATTTAGCTGAAATTGAAAATTTAAATATTCGAATATTTTGTTTTAAGGCCGAAAATCAACAATTATCAAGGAATATTCAGTATTATCTAGGAATATGCTGTTATAATATAATAAAGGCATTTATCAAACATTCTGAATATCAATTTATCATCAATAAATTACATATTTCAGAAAGTTTTGGAGGCCTTCTATTAATTACGAACTTTCATGTTTTCCATAATTCGTATCTCATTAGTGACTCTAATAACTATGCGAAAAATTATCCCTTATTATAAATTTCAAATTGAAGATATTTTTCCTTTAAAAGTAATTCGTAAGCGAATTCGGTCATTGTTATATTTATCGTTTCAATTTATAAAAGAACTAAACTGTTAAAAAATATCAAAATGTAAATTTATTGAAAATTATTAGTTTTAAGATTCCTATACATTTAAAGAAAATAAAAAAAAATCAATAGAAGAATTTTTTTTATAAGAAAATGGGAACAATTCCTTTTGTTTTTAATGGGGAAATATATTGAGTACCCTTATTCCGATTTATAATTAAAAAAACTCTTTTCTTAAATTACTTTCTTTCGTTATTTGTTATTTATATTACAATCGAAGACAATTCCCATAAAACATGATGCAATCACAAAAAATAGCTAGTCCAACACAGTATCCGTTTTTTATTCAATTTAATCCGAATACCCTATACACAAAGATAACCTAACCTCAAACGAATAATCATAATAAAGTTTTTAAAAAAAACGTTTTTTCCCCCTCAAGTTTCTTCTTTCATCGTTAGCTCAAAGAATAGAAAAAACCTCGATAATGATATCAAAAGAGAAAGTTTTTTTTTATCAAGTAAAGTTTCAATTACCCTCTGAGTTTTTGTAACAGAATACGATAATATTTAAATAAGCTTGACTACTTTTGTGGATATCGTCAATATTAAATTCTTTTTATCCAACGAATCTACTTATGTAAAATATTCGTACAAATATTGATTCAATTCTAAATTTCCCCCCCAATCAAATCAGATGTGTTTGCTTGTATGTTCATTTATTCTGTTGCCTAACTTTTCTTATACGTTTGAAAGCTTATGAAACTACTGAATCCCAAATATAATCTTAATTGAAACTTAAAAGTTATTCTCCATTTTTGTTATATATTTGCTTTATTTAACTTGCCTACACTGCAGCCTTCATTAGTCACTAGATGGGCTAGTATTTTACTGGTATAAACTTAATGATGATAACCTAGGAAATATAACATTGTCATGCGCAGGTAAACTGCTAATATAATGTCTTTGCAAATTGTAGAATAATTGCCTGGACCGTTGTTGTAAGATCTCAATAACTTTATACAAATACAAATACGAAAATTGTCGACCAACAACAGGCCGGGGGCCCAGCAAGGTTGGTCAAAAAAATATTTAATTCCTTACCAGTTTCCAGTGGCTATCAAGATTCTTCTTAAAATCTTCCAAAAACATTCCACTCATTGACGACTCTATTGTAAAAATAATGTTTCTTTGCCTCCTTTCTAGAGCATGATTTATTCAATTTCTGACCATGTCCTCTGGTCCAGCTAGGTAAAACCTGAGCCCTCCATGTCTCCCTGTTTTATGAACTTGGCCTACAAGCAATTCTAAAGCAATTCTGCTTTTAGCCTACAAGAAATTCTAAATGACTGATTATTTAAAAGCAAAACGTTCTAATTCATTGCTGTTTACTTGCAAATGGCAGAATGACTCAGAAGCTTTGCTTAGCATACGTACTCGGATCGCTGTTGGCAGAGGGATCGGGTGGGGAACTGATTTTTTTGTCAACTAGTCACAAATTACTCTTGTGAGTCTCCTGTACATATTACTATTAGTAAATCTTGTTTGACTATATCCCATGTTAAAACGACTCTATCAGCATGGAAGCAGTGGTTTTATTGCCGAATAGAAATAAACTTAAAGGTGTGAGATAGTAAAGTAGCAAGCTGCAACTGCTTATCAAAAGTTAGTTTCAAGGCGATCAGCTCTGAGTGAGTGGAACTTCAGTTTTTTTCTTTAATGGGGCTGCAACTTTCAAGCCCTTGCAGACTCAGCATATTCCCCCAGACCTAAGAGCCATTTTTTTGTGGCACCATTTAGGCGACTCTCGTTATCAATTTTGACGCATTGATTACAGTGAATCTGAGTTCTTTGTGGATGTTAAAGTATGCCAAGATTTAATTTTTCAGTTTTTTCTTTAATGGGGCTGCAACTTTCATGCCCTTGCAGACTCAGCATATTCCCCAGACCTAAGAGCCATTTTTTGTTTCACCATTTAGGCGACTCTCGTTATCAATTTTGACGCATAGATTACAGTGAATCTGAGCTCTCTGTGGATGTTAAAGTATGCCAAGATTTAATTTTGCCGAGAAAAATCAAGCCAAATGAGCCCTATAGGGATCTTTTACATTCCACATAATTATATGACATGTGCCCAAGACTTTTCCATCCAAAAAATCCAACGACTCGGCCGGGACTCGAACCCGCGATCTTGGGTTTACGAGGCGTATACGTTTAACCACTCAGCCACTGAGCCGTTGTGGATCATAAGTACATATTAGCATTACCTCTTCCTGCGTTAGAAACAACCTAATCATTGAAACTAACTTTTACTTTTACATAACTTTGAATCAAATACAAAACAAATTTCATTTCCCACCTCGTAACTTGGCCGTGGTTCAAAGTACTTTCTAAGAAGAGATGTTCAAGATACTTCCGAAAAAATTGTGTTTATTTGTTTGTAATGTATTGTGTGGGTTACCTTCCAACAGAGCATCGGACATACTCAGCCACGGAAAAAAAAACCTCAAAACCAAAAGTTTCATTACCATTAATCAAGGAGAAGAAAACGCTTTTAGAAACATTTTAGTTTCTAAGTCCGGTTTACTAGCAAAGGCCTTTGTTTTCGAAAGTGAGCTAGTTTAAAAAGTTAAGCAAATATTAATATAAGAAAGAAAAGGGAGTTAAAAAGAAAAAACTCATTATCTACCTGTATTTTTTCACTCTATTTTTAGGAATGCAGATCATATGCATAACCATTAGTTCAGGCGGCGTTGTAAGAATGCAAAGTTTCTGAATAGGTGAATAATTACAAGCAGACGAAGAGTAAAGCGAGTGCTTTGAAGCAAATTTGTAGTTTAATTTATGTATTTGTAACGCGAACTCTTTTAGTAAAATAAGCCGCTTCCCATAATAGAAAACGCAGCATTTTTATGGATAATTCTGTTTCCTTTGTTGATATCTAGGAAATTTATAATATGCTCTATTAAATTTTAAGAATATATGTTTAATATCATTTTTTAAGTCGTATTAGTACATTCTGATATAATTTTGCAAGTCTATTGGTTCATTTTTTTCTTTGTAATTTAATAATCAACTAATTAACGTTTTTCTAGTTTAAAAAGGGTTTTCCCATACCTCTTTTTGAATTTTCCTAACAAAATTATGAATTGCATAAAATCAACAATAGAACCCAGTAAATTAATGATATCTAAATAGAATGCTTCAAAACCGTTGTTTGAAGCATTCTATTTTGCAATCCCTTTCAAAATTATCTCTGTTTATGCGTCTTTCTGGCATTTCATAATTATAAATTTTATAATTAAATTGATATTTTATCATGCGCAAAATGGAAATTCAAACATCCTAATGATACAAACTTAAGCTAACATAAACGTATACGTTTATCGATAAATTGGGTTATGTCCTCTAAATTAAATTCTAATTAAGTAATTGGAATTGTTAATTTTAAAGGAACAAAAGCTGAAACATTACATATATGAATAAAGGAACTTTTACACTATCAAGGTTATTTACTGCAGTTTCTTGCAGGTCATGATTGCCGAACAATGTTTTTTGATCGTTAGTAATGTAAATTTCTTGAAATTGCTACCAGGTACATTTTCCGTAGGGGAAAGCAGGGGAATCCCGCCACCCGGGTAATGCAGCCACCCCTTGTATCTCGTCAGCGGTGTGTGTGGGAAGGGGTTCCTTGAGCGCTGACCTGTAGCAGGAAGCACAGTAATTTGTAGTAGAGACTTTAATGGCTGTGCGGTGAGTTGGTGTAAAGTAATTTAAAAAAATAAGGTTTTTAATGATTTTCATCTAATTTCGGGCGGAATTAAGAGATAAGTGACTGTTATCTCTAAGTTAGATAAATCAGTTACATATCATTGAAAAGAGTAATTATTAGGCTATTTTATCACGTTGTTAGTTTGGACGCTAGGCTGTCTACCTTCCCCTACCAAGCCGTCTATGTCATTTTGTCTCACTGGGATAATGCCGCCACATCACTCCGAGGTTATGCCGCCACAAAAGGATGGCGGTATAATCCGTAAAATAGAAATTCCATATATTATCCCTATAACCTATTAGTTTTCGTTCCAGATGCCACGTATCCGGAAAAGAATAACTGAACTGGCCAAATAGACCAACGAATTTTTTTTT
Organism: Hylyphantes graminicola; assembly: GCA_023701765.1. Taxonomy (NCBI): domain Eukaryota; kingdom Metazoa; phylum Arthropoda; class Arachnida; order Araneae; family Linyphiidae; genus Hylyphantes; species Hylyphantes graminicola. The sequence goes on from CM043118.1 coordinate 17,672,962, forward strand.
AATAACTGCATAGTTAGTTGCAAATGGAAAGTTAATAAAAGAAATGTACCCTGTATAATTTATCATTCCAAAGTTAATTAAACCTATTTTAGTTCAATATGTATTGCTTTATTATATCATTTTCCATTATTTATAGATTAGTTGCGTTGTCTATTGCTGTGGCGGCATAACCCCAGTGATGTGGCGGCATTACCCCAGTTACCGGGGTAATCCCGCCACTGTGCGAGCTCTTAGAAAAAAACTATTTTATTCAGTTTCTATTAAAGATTTAAATTTTAAAAAATCACCACAAGATAGGTTATGAACTGTAGCATGCTATGCTCATTACAATTTACATTAATTCCAACACAATTCTGCATGAAAATTCAATTTCTTTAAGGTGGCGCCATTCCCCTTCTCTCTCCTATTGATGGTCAATATTTTTTGGAAAGTCTTGCCAATTCTTTCTCTAATCTCTCCTTTTCTTTTCCTCTACGGCTTTAATTCTATCGGTCAAGAATCTGCAGACTCGGCATATTACCTAGAACTGAGAGCCATTTTTCTGGCACCATTTAGGCGAATCTCGTTTCCAATTTTGACTATCAGATTACAATGAATCTGAGCTCCCTGTGGATGTAAAGTATGACGAGCTTTAATTTTGCAGAAAGAACCCAAGCCAAATGGGTGAACCATGGATCCTTTACATGCCACATAAACATGCGACATGTGTGCCAGTGATTTTCCCATCTAGAAAATATGACGACTCAGCCGGGACTCGAACCCGTGAACTTGGGCTTATGGACGGGCACGTACAACCTCTCAGCAACTGAGCCGGCTTATACATATCTCTTATCTTAGGTGATAAGTCTCAATATAAAAACATTTATCGATCATTCATCGATCTTGTTTAAATTTTTGGTAATAATTTCTTTAAAAATGTATGTTTTTCCAGTTTAGAGTGACTAAAGCATTTTGGAAAATATTTACGAAGAATTATCTACGTATGTAGTAATTTCAAAATATACAATCAAGAAAAAAAATTGTTTTTATTTTCCAACTCTATTTTTTCAAATTCTGTGATTCGCTAAAAAATATATTAGGGGAGAGAAGGGGAATGGTGCCACCTTAAGGAAAATTGAATTTTCATGGAATTAATGTAAATTGTAATGAGCATAGCATGCTACAATTCCTAACCTATCTTGTGGTGATTTTTTAAAATTTAAATTTTTAATAAAAACTGAATAAAATAGTTTTTTCTAAGAATTCGCACAGTGGAGAGATTACCCGGTACCTGGGGTTATGCCGCCACAGCAATAGACAACGCAAATAATCTATAAATAATGGAAAATGATATAATAAAGCAATACATATTGAACTAAAATAGGTTTAATTAACTTTGGAATGATAAATTATACAGGGTACATTTCTTTTATTAACTTTCCATTTGCAACTAACTATGCAGTTATTAAAAAAAAATTCGTTGGTCTATTTGGCCAGTTCAGTTATTCTTTTCCGGATACGTGGCATCTAGAACGAAAACTAATAGGTTATAGGGATAATATATGGAATTTCTATTTTACGGATTATGCCGCCATCCTTTTGTGGCGGCATAACATCGGAGTGATGTGGCGGCATTATCCCAGTTAGACAAAATGACATAGACGGCTTGGTAGGGGAAGGTAGACAGCCTAGCGTCCAAACTAACAACGTGATAAAATAGCCTAATAATTACTCTTTTCAATGATATGTAACTGATTTATCTAACTTAGAGATAACAGTCACTTATCTCTTAATTTCAGAACGCCCGAAATTAGATGAAAATCATTAAATATGTTATTTTTTTAAATTACTTTACACCAACTCACCGCACAGCCATTAAAGTCTCTACTACAAATTACTGTGCTTCCTGCTACAGGTCAGCGCTCACAGACCCCATCCCACACACACCGCTGGCGAGATACAAGGAGTGATGGCATTGCCCGGGGAAGCGGGATTCCCCTGCTCTCCCCTACGTTATAAAATATTAACTGTATATACATATATTAGAAAATAAGATAATAGTTATAGAAATAACATGTCAATTTTTCTACAACAAATTAAATAATCTTCACGAAATATATAAAAAAAAATGCTTACTTTATTTTTACGATACAAAACAAAGTTTCTGAGTATTCAATAACTTTCTTTTGCCGAAATTTTATATCTTGTTATGAAAATACTTTTTTTTTTCATTTTAGTTGAACTTTTACACGAGAATCATTTTGGAATTTCTTGTGCTTTGTTGTTAACAGAAAAATGCCCTTTGAAATGAATGGCATTCCTTTTATTGAAGCATTCTGCCATCTAACTAAAAGTGAGAGAAAAAAAACTCGGCCGAATAAAAAACCTTATTGAATGTTTTCTTCCCAATTTAGTTTTGCCAATTCATGGCTTTCCAAATCAAATGGAGGTTTTCTTGTTGTCTATTTTTGAGATTTCTAGGGATGTACTATTTTATTTATAAAGTTCTAAGCTATTTTTTGAGTTTTCCTTTATGAAACGTGGTACAGCTGGGGAAAAAAAAAACGCTCCACCCTTCGTTTCTCGGCTGCTATTGGTCAAGGAACTTTATGGTGTCATTTTTCAGGAAATAGCGTAAGGAATTTAGAACTGGCAACAAAAATTGCATAAGGGGTCGTCTACATATTAAAATGCGTACCAACTTTGAAAATTCCAATGGCAACACCCAATTTTTTTTTTACATAAAAATGCTCAGCACCTTCAAAATACCCCATGTATAAAAAAGTACAGGGTGTTTCATAATTGACCGGAATAGGAATTGATGCAATTCCGAAATATTGAGCCGGCCCCTCCGAAAAATAGTAAAAAGCCAATTGATCACGGGTTTTGGTCGTGGTTGCATACTTGAACTAGGGCAGCACGAGAATGTGTTGACGAAGGGATGCATTTGTTTTGAGTTCGGTTTGGTTGAATCGACATATTGCCTAGTAATTTTACAATTTGCAGATTCTGTTACATCACAGTTCCTAAAACAGCTAAAAATGATTAATAACTACGAAAATGGAATTTTTGTGTTTGGATTTCGATTTAAATAATTTGGTGTGTTTCAAATTCGAGCTGGATGTTTGAAAATTGGAAGGAGCTAAACGTTTTGCGATAGAAGTGTACAGTTTGTCGAAATGTGCATGTGTTGGGACCAATTAGTTCCATAGTAGGGTAGAGACTGAACCTACCAATCGCACCATCCACCAACACGGAGACAATTTAGGGTGTCATGTGGGGATCGATGGCCGAGGGGTTTGGATCGCAGGCCATATCGCTAGCAGTCCGCGCGCTGTAAAGGGTACTACCCAATTTTTTTTTCAAAATTAAATTAAAGGGTGATATAAAGTTTAGCTTTCACATTTAGAACAAAAGAGGCAATTTTACCCATCTACTTTACTTATTGCAAATGATATATAAAAGTACTAGCTTTATAAACCCGGCGTTGCACGGGTGTACCCTTAATAACGGATATTTTTTTTATGTAAACAATTATTTTATACCAATTGATCCCTTCCCCACTGGCCAGTACTCCATCGGTAAATTATAATCGCTATTCAAGTGACACCTACGACATAAAAAGAATATTTTAATAAAATTTGGTAGCTGTACCTTCAGTAATTTTGGCTAGGCGTTGAGTGAGTCAATCAGTGAGTTAGGACTTTGCCTTTTATGTATATAAATTGAATTTAAGAAAGAAAATCCATAAAAATTGCTTATTTATAACACTTAAAATTGAACTAAAAGCTGTGCTAAATGATTTTTGTCTAAGATATATAAATAAATCTTGTGTGGAAAATGGGCTCTAAGTAACAATTTTTTGTAAAAAAACGACTTTTCCACATTTTTTATCGAAAAAATAAGAACAAATGTCAAAAAATATTTCTATTTCCACTTTTTGTCAAATACTAATTATACTTCTGATTGAAAATCAAAATGTCGTGCTTGTAAAATAAATAAACTACAGCTTGGCAACTTGGCTCAATATGACATGAACATTTGGCTTCAACAAAACAGAACCATGACGTCAGTGTAGCGAACAGTCACCAGATTCACCTGATTGGCTGATGGGAAAAGTGTCGCGAGGAGTCGGGGAATATTTAAATCGCCTTTCTGCTGAAAGCGTGTGCTTTTCATTAATCTCCAGCTTGCTGTGAAGATATGGTTTATTCTTTAGAGGAGAGGATTTTTTTGGTGTTGGAATTTCACCGCCTAGAACACAATGTTAATGCAACAAAACGGAGTTTCAAAAAGAAGTTTAATGTTACCAAAGGACCAAAATTCGACACAATAAGGATGCTGTTTGAAAAATTTCAACGAACTGGGAACGTGAATGATGAGAGAGCTGGATTTGTCGGGAGAAGATTTTCGCAAACAACCACTGCTAATGCTCAGCTGGTGGAAACAGTAATACGAAAGCAGCCTTGTATATCCGTCCGCCGTGTTGCAACTACGGTTCAAATCAAGCCAACGTCGACGTATCGTCTCATGCGGCAGGGCTTGAACATGTTTCCATACAGAATTCAAACTCGGCAACCTCTCACCGCTGCTTCAATTAATTCACGGGAGACATTCGCTAACGATATGGTGCAAATGATTGATGTTGGTGATATAAATGTAGACAACATTTGGTTTTCGGATGAAGCCTACTTTCAGCTGGATGGCTACGTTAATAAACAGAACTGGCGCATATGGGGAACAGAAAACCCCCATGTTGCAGTTCCATCATCTCTGCATCCACCAAAAGTAATGGTTTGGGCCGCCATTTCGTCCAAAGGACTCATTGGCCCCTTTTTCAGAACCGGAACTATTACTGCCCTCCGCTACCTAGAGATTCTTCGTGAATTTGTGGCGATTCAAAATGCCTTAGATGACGCTGAAAGCACTTCGTGGTTCATGCAAGACGGTGCCCGACCCCATCGCACGGCCGACGTGTTTAATTTCTTGAGCGAACATTTCAATAACCGTGTGATTGCATTGGACTATCCCACACATACAGGAAGTGGTATGGATTGGCCTCCTCTTTCACCAGACTTGACCCCCTGTGATTTCTTTCTGTGGGGATATTTAAAAGATCAAGTGTACCGTCGCAATACCGAAACAATTGAGGAACTAAAGCAATACATCTCTGCTGCATGTGACGCCATCCCACCAGAAATTTTCAAACAGGCGGCCGGTAATTTTGCTCTAAGACTGCGTCACGTTATTGCTGCTAATGGCGGATATGTAGAAAATATCGTAGTATGAGTAAACACATAATTTCACCCACCCTATATTTTCGTTTGTTTTCAACTTTATTTGCAAACACATGAACAAATTTTTGAAGGGTCGATTCTTTTTTAGGATCGACCCATAAAAAACAATAGCAGAACCACTACACATACATGCACCGTTAAGCCATACAAACCCTCCTTCTTTGTGCTGTTTACTATTTTTTTCCTTTTATTAATATAAATAAGCAGGTGCCCGGATGTTGTAATGGTTTGGATCGCAGACAATTACGCTAGCAGTCTGCGCGCTGTAACGGGTGCGATTCCCGCCTTCGCCCTGGGTGTACTTCCTTTCTCTGTCAGTAATAAGTCCTTCTGTGGTTGTCTTACTTGACGAAATCTTATAAGCGGGTGCCTCTGGAGCTGCTGGGTCCGGGTTCGAATCCCGTTCAGGCATGGATGTTTGTGTTTGTCGAGTATATGCGGAGTACGTGCTCGTAAAATCTGTTGGGTCCGAAAGTCCTGTGGGCGGTCATTGCGCAGTTCACCATGGGTACAGGTCAATGGAGAAAATTTCCCTACCCTTCAGGGACATGTCTAAATTGCGGAGGTGGCGACAGATGGCAACATCTGTCATAAGTGTTTGTGTGTGTCTTGTGCTGTCCTACTTGACGATGGTTTATAAGCGGGTCCTTGCGACCAAGCACACAAGCCTGAAAATATATGTCCACCAACCAACCAACCAATAAGCGGGTCTCTGATCATGCACACAAGCCGGAATATATATGTACATACCTACCCAGCATAAATATGAAAAATACAATAATTGTTATGTTTAAACTGATGGTCAACATCAAGTTTTTTTTAACAATAATGCAACAACCTATCAAAATGAACAGCATCCTAATTTTTTTTTTTTGAAAACTAGTTGAACCTGTAATTTTTATCAGATGTAAATTCAAACAAACCAAACTAAAAGTACTACATTCTTGTGTAGCTCCAGTGCAAGATTTCATGCACGACCGAAAGGGCGGACAATTAGTTAGCCGTTTTTCATTGGCGGGGGCCGGGTAAATATTTAGGAATTGCGTCCTATACTATTCCGGTCAATTATGGAACACCCTGTATTATCTAGTTTGCATTATTTGCTGAGATATTAAAGCATTAATTTTGAACTCGTTTAGGGGGAAATCTCCAAAGTAAAAACAGTAATATTTGGTTGCGTCTTTTCAAAACAACAAACTAACTACGTTAACATAATCTCGCCAACGGATGCTAGAATTTAACTTTCTTCACTAATATTGTGATTTTTTAATGTTTTTTTTATTTTGAAATTATAAATTCAGAAATAAAATAAAGACTAGAAGATAAAAAGTTTTAATTTTAATTTAAGTCGCATATACGGTTATTTATAACGAACAGATTTTCAAATGCGATTAGTTATAATCACATTGACTAACATGATTATTGCATTAATGTTTCACATTTTTTATGCAAATTTTTGTTTCATTAATATTGCTGCAAAAAGTTTGTTAAAAATTTGTCGCTCTTTATCGGTAATATAAACCACGTATTTCAAAACGAGGGTTACAACCTTAACACGATATTTAAGGAAAGCAAAATAAAATTATTCAGAATGATTGGGCAATGATTTATAATCAAGGAAAGTGGGCACTAATAAATTTAATTAAGCAATGTGGTAACAATAAAATGTACTGAAAACCGAATTCCAATTATATTTTAGCATATTTATTTTTGATACTCACTTCTTGAAATTGTATTGGAAATAACACATATTTAAAAACATAGTAATCGATATAATTTAAAGTTAATTCGACAAACAAAATACATTGCATGCACTTGAAATAAGAAAAGATTTTTAGATTTTTTTCAGACATCAATAATTTGAATAAACATTTATCAACAAATGCTTTTCAATCACCAAACGATAATGCAAGTTAGGATCGAATTCGCCAAGTAATTTTTTACACGATCCCTAAAATTCGTCTTTTTCAGTTTTTTTTACAATAACTCGGCAAATAATTGTTTTTGAATTAAAAAAAATTGGGATTTTGGTTCTACTTGATCTACTTTATCGATTTATGTTAAAAAAAAATTGGGGTTCATGTTTTATTTTTTATTATTTAATTCATGTTTTATTTTTTATTATTTAAATTTAAATAAAAAATTATTAAAACTGAAAAATTGATGAAAAAACTTGTGTGATTTGTTTTTGGAAGATTAAGAAGTATATAATGAAAAAAAAAACTTTCTTTAATTCCTTTTATTTGTGGAGATATGAATAAAACTTTATGAAACTTTTTTAACATTACCCTTACTAAAATTTAAGGTATTTTAGAGGTTTTTTGAAGGTTTAAACTAGGTATTCATGGTATTAAAAGGTATTTTTGAGGTTTTCAGTAATAATACCTCTTGAAGTAATACCTGACCGAAGGTATTTTTAAGGTTTTATTTTCAAATACCTAGAGAAACCTCTGAAGTTTTAGGTATTTTACAAGTTTCGCGAGGTTTCTAATAAAAACCTATGTTATTTTAAGGTATTTAAGGGAATACCTCCTGAATACTTCAGGTATTTTTAGGTTTTATTTTTTAAAACCTATATACCTCGGAATCATTTGGTATTCATATAGTTTATATAGGTTTCTAATAAATACCTATGGTATTTTAAGGTATTTAAAGGAATACCTCCTGAATACTTCAGGTATTTTGAGGTTTTACTTTTTTAAAACCTATATACCTCGGAATCATTTGGTATTCATATAGTTTAGCGAGGTTTCTAATAAATACTTATGGTATTTTAAGGTATATAGATGAATACCTACTGAATACTGCAGGTATTTTGAGGTTTTATTTTTTAAAACTTGTAAACCTCTGAATAATTTGGTATTTATATAGTTTAGCGAGGTTTTTAATAAATACCTTTGGTATTTAATGGTATTCAGAGGAATACCTCTTTAATACTACAGGTATTTTGAGGTTTTATTTAAGTATTCTGAAATATATATTTATAATTGCGTGAAACAAATCTGACTTTTACATTATAATTTCAATATCAGACGCGTGCAAAAAGTTAGACTTTTGAAACAGTGAAAAAAAGAACTTTTTGTCACCCAATAAAGCAGTGAATAAAAAGCTTTTTTCACTATTTTCATAAGATGCCAACATTTCAAGCTAAAAGTTCTATTTCATCATATTAATAAAATCCAGATATTTATCGATCTGCTTTTTTTTTTAAAGTTTTTTTTAAGATAGTAATGCACGTGAAATATTTTTGGAGCAATGATTTTTTTTTCACACAATTATAAAAAATATGGTATGAACCACGTGCGAAAAGTAAACTTTTTAAAACACGTGTCATTATTTCACGAGCGAGGTAATCCACTAGTTTTAAAAACTGTTACTTTTCACACTTGTTGCATAAATAACTATTGTAGGGATAGCATGGTATTGAAACATGTACTATTTTTTAAAACTATTATCGAAGTCATTGCAAAGATTTTTTTATGAAATTAAATTAATGTATTTTTAGAAACTATAGTTTTATAAACATAATTTTGGTAGAACCTTTATGTGAATGCAAATTAATTTCTCTTTAAAAGTTATTTCACATGCATACAAATAATATGTTACAAATTTTAATTATTTTATGCCCCGATATCCATACTTACAACTCTAATAATGCAATAGAGTGAAAGTTATAAGATTCTTACTGGCTAATTAAGTAACATTTACACAAGACTTTAAAAGCAACTATGCAATATTTTGTGGTTCAAATGTTTTAAAGATAAAGTATCTCCCATTTTCTTTTCATTATTTTTAAATACAAATATCTTGGGCTCTTGGTTTGTCCTAATATTTTTCTATTCATTTTTAGTAGGAACCAAAGAATATGACTCAAAATTCAATATGGATGCTATCAAACAATTTTGCATGAGATTTAAACATTTTTATTAAGATACAATCAAATACTCTTATTAAGATATATTTATAACTGTTTAAGCTATTTATATACTTTCTAAAACATCTTTTCAAAGTTCCTTAAAAGTATAGAAGAAAAGTTTGAAAGCACAAAGTTTTATAAAAAAAATTACAATTATTCAACTTCTATTCTAATGCGAAAACGTTGGGCTCTGTTTTTAAATAACGACAAAGAAACACCTCTCTGGTGACATGTACCTACGAAAACTTACAAAAAATACAAAAGAATGTCATTTACATAATTAAAAAGTATAATTTTTAAAATATTAATTAGTTATAATTAAAGCAAAATTTTAGTAATTATTAATAAACTATAGATGGCAGCACTAACGAGTAAAAACTAAAAAAAATGGTTTTAATCATAACTAATTAATATCTTTAAAATGTATTAGATATTTTAACGGTAAAATAACTCTCTTTTGTATATTTTAGTGAGCTTTCGTGAGTACAGGTCGTATACTTTACTTAAAAACATGTGCAACCCTTAAATGATTAACACTAATGTACAAAACCATCTCAGTCTAGTGTAGTGGTTAGAGTGTCTGAATCCCAACTTGGTAATCCTCGGTTCGATACCCGGTAAGTAAAATCATCATATATGTAAAGTGTCTCTATGGTCGTATCTGTATTTACTTGTGTTAAAAGGCGACTAACGTCTTCGGGGCACTGGCATTTCCATGGGCAAGACAATAACATTTTAATTCTCAACTATTGCAAGGTATTTTAAGAAAACCTTTAGGTTTGTTTAAAATACCTCATTGAAAGGTAATTTGGAAAACCTTTTTGGTTTATTTAAAATACCTCATTAAAAGGTATTTTAGGAAAACCTTCGAGGTTTTTCATCAGAGGTATATTTTAGGTATTTTCGAGGTATTGGATTGAGGTATTTTCAGCTACTAAATGGTGCAGGAAAAAACCTCTGATGTATTTAAAAAAAACCTCTGTTGAAGGTTTTTAAATAATACCTCTATGTATTTGTGAGAAACCTTCAACAGAGGTTTTTTCTTAATACATCAGAGGTTTTTTTCTGCACCATTTAGTAGCTGAAAATACCTCAACTCAATACCTCTAAAATACCTCCAAAATACCTATGAAGAGAAACCTTATAAATACCTTAAAAATACCTCAGAATTTTAGTAAGGGTATGGGCGTTCAACTTTGAATGCTTATAACTTAGCAAATAATGCAAAGTAAATAATTCTTTTTTACACATGGGGTATTTTGAAGGTGCTGAAAATTTTTATGTAAAAAAATGGGTGTTGCCATTGGAATTTTCAAAGTTGGTACACATTTTAATATGTAGACGACCCCTTATACAATTTTTGTTGCCAGTTCTCAGTTCCTTACGCTATTTCCTGAAAAATGACACCTTTCACAAAGTTCCTTGTCCAATAGGAGCTGAGAAACGTGGGGTGGAGCGTTTTTTTTTCCCCCCCAGCTGTACTGGGAAATCACGTATAATTCCTTTTTAGCTTCACAATGACCTGTCCAACCTAATCTACCATCTCTAATTTCTCTTATAACTTCACTGGGATATTTGAAAACGGTTGGAGGCTATTTTTTTGCAAGAATTTAAATCTTTGAAATGTATCCCATGGTTACCTAAATTGGCCGTTGTTCTAAATCACGAGTCGTTGCCAAAAGTCATCTTATAGCTTTTGTGTCAGTGTGATGACAACAGAAACAAAACTAGAATAGGAATCTGATTAGAATAAAGAGAACATTGTAATACTTAAACGTAGTCAAAGATGACTAAGGTTTACTTACAAAGATGTGTGTAGTTAGCTCAACGACTTGGTTTGTTTACCAAACAAAGCACTGCAAATATAATAATTGGATAGTATAAAATGATTTTTATAGTCAGACAGCAAACTCAGGACTTTCCCGGTCGGGTAAAAAAATCGGAACCGGACCCGGTCGAAACGGAAACTAACACCGGGCAGAACATTGAATAAAAAAAACTTATTTAATAAATAGTTACAATAATTATAAATAATTATCGCAAAACTTATTAACCTTTCTTTTTTTCACTTTTCCTAATTTTTACTTGTCATTTTTCACCCTTTACTTTTTTTACCCAGTGTGTCATGAAAGCTAGAACGGCATATATATCATTATCAGTGTTTTAATTTACACTAAAAAGTATATGCTGTTGATAACTTTCAAATATTATAATTTGAAAATATTAAAAATATACAATATTTTGAATATTACAGATAATATTTGCTTTGAACAATTCGAACAAAGGAACAAGAAGCCATAAATATTGACTCTCTCTGCAAAATTCTAGTGAACAGATCGATTTATTTTACTAAGATATTTGGTCCACTTAGTTTACTTGGATGATCTAAATTTGAATAAAAGGTAAGAGCCTCCGAATACATGTTGCAAGTCAACAGAGCCATAAGCACCCATCAATCTACATAGACTTTCAAATCATTTTATGTTTCTCGATCACCGTTTTACGTTTCCTTCCCAGCGTCGAAGTAATGAGACATAAAAAAGCACCAATCTTCCAGACGCTATTTTGTAAAATTACTACGGAGAGTTCTTTGATTCGTCAACCGATAAATCGGATTTAATCGGAAGGAATGGCAACGCAACTGTATCGTTGCTTGAAACTTACTCTTTCGATCCGTTATTTATTTCTTATGGAGTTTAGAATGTAAGGAAACGCTTGGCGAGAAAAAGGTGAAGTTAAGAAAGATGGTATTATAAGTTTTAGATTAGGCTAGGTTTGAATTATCGTCGCACTAGAGCTACACGAGGGCTATTGGCGAACCACAGTCAAGTGACGAGCTGACACCTGAATAGGCACCCAACGCAATCGTTAAGGGCGACATCGTACGCAGCTTTAGGACTTTGAAATATATTTAACGTGCACTATCTTACACGAGGTATTATTCGTCGGATATTTTTGGCTGCACAGGCCGTTTATAGGTCGGAAGTTATTTTGGCGATGCCCGGACTCGAACCTGGGACCTTCCGCATGCTAGGGAGGTGCTTAACCGACTGGGATCCCCAGCCCCCATAAGTTTTAGAAATTCGCCAAGTTATTGCGATAATTCCAAACAAAACTTTGTGTGTGCATTTATGACGTAAACGTTAGTAACACGTGGTCACTGGTTCATTAAAAAAATCCCTTTTTAACTTGGTTTCAAGGCATTACGTAATAGGTTGGACAATTCGAATAATGAAACTAAAACTTTTGTGCTTGGTTTCATCATAATGATGCCATCAATTTTTCGAAACGACTGTGCTGCAATACCGGCGTTAGGGTAAACACTTTTTCGGGTTTAGAAAAAAAAATCCCTGATAAATGGTTCAATCAAATACCAAGTATTTGGTGACATATTTCAGCCCACAGGCGTTGCAGCTACTTTGAATAAGCTAATATGTGCCTTTTTAGCAAATATTTCATTCGTTTTACTAAAAAAAAATTTAATCAGTAGCCAAAACTATTTTGGAACAATTTTTCAATTAAACATCGTATTGATTGTTACTTTTGGCACAAAATTAAGTATATTTAGGCATTTTATTCGGTTTTCGCTTTTAAATGTGTTTTATTTGTATTTTTAAATTTCAAATTTTCGCATTTTAGGGAAATTTTTCCGGCAATGCTAATCAACCAGAAATGAAGTAATAAAAGTTACATTAAACTAATTTTTGCTATACTTTAGGCCTCAATTTGACAAAATTTTGAACATTTCATCTGGCAACCCTGATTTTCCATCTTATTCTATGCTCAATGTTTCGAACCGAAGAATCGAAAAAGATCGCCGTTTTATATCTCACACGTGAGGTATATATTTTTTAACTACTGATTTTTCCCATGTAGCAGGAAATAAGCTGTCCGGAGAAAATTCTTTATGATAGAGGTTTTATGGATCCCGCTGTAAATGTATTTATGAACGGAAAGTTTATCTGTGGGTTTCTTATAGCTTTGTTACCTATTCTTGTTTATTACAGTTTGCATTACTGTGTGACAAATGGCATGGAATGCGCGCTCTAGAAGGAGGAGCTTTGGCTTTATAGCCCGTTACCCCACTCGCCAGAAGTGACACAGACACAAGAGACACACATAGAAAGGACGACACAAAGACATAGACAAATAATAACATTTATCAACAAACAAACATCCATGCATTTCCGGCATTCGTACCCGAACCCAGAAGTTCCAAAGGCTAGCTCCTTAACCGTTAGTGCTGCCGGGTAGGCTTGTATTACTGTAGAGGTCATGTTTTCGTTCACATGTAAAAAAAAGCGCCAAAACCATTCCCAAAAAACTTGATTGGGCGATTTAATTACCGAACAAGGGCTTCACCGGACAAACTGAATTTTTGTATTGTTTTCGATCAGGCAGCATATCTATTTTATATTACCTTCTAATTCATTAATTCCCGTTCCATCAATTTAACAAAAATCTAATACTGGGCTTGCAAAGTACCATTTTGTGTGTGTGTGTGTGGGGGGGGTTCTAGAATTACTTCTATTTTGTATAGAGCCGCGGTAGCTCAGTCGTGTAAAGCTTCGTGCTCGCATCGGAAGGGTAGGGGGTTCTGTCGACGGCGATTATTTGTTGGCGGCTCTCACAATTCTGATGGTGGCTAGGTCAGTTGCCGTGTTGACTACACCGCGTTGCAAAATGATAGAACCACCTTGTTTCTTCTGAGTAAAAACTGTATAACATATTCTTGGATAAGTTTGTAATACTTCCAGAAACTAGAATAGTATAATTAAGTAGAATGCAGAATATCAAGCTGTGAAAAGGTTTGAGTTTGGCTTAATAAGCAAATGTTTAAAACAAATGGAGCTTTACTGTTGCAAAATGATAGCACCACTCTTACTTTTACGCAAACAGGAGAAATTGTGTGTGTTGAAGCTTCTCACGAAGGATAGAAATAGGCAACCGGGAACTTTTCTAGCCATAAAATCTTTGTTTTGATCTATTTAAACTAATCTTGCTTGCATTTATTGTGAATAAGTCAAATCAATAGATTTGAAAAGGTGTTATTAAGTATGGGTAGGAAAAAGCAGTTATCAGATTCTGAAAAGGGGCAAATTGCAGCTTTAAACCAAGCAGGATTGTCGTCACGGAATATAGCAAGACATATTGGACGTTCACCAAGCGTGGTTAATAATTTTCTTCATCTTAGATCAAAATATTGGAAGACGAAATCAACTGGACCACCTCGAAAGCTAACGATTCGGCAAGAAAAATCAGTTGTAAAGAAACTAAAAGTCGGGGAAACATTGACCAGATTATCACGAGACCCCACAATCAACGTTCACAAGTCTACTTTATCAAGAGTGGTTAGGCGGAACGAACATCTTGTGTGCAAGAAAAAGAAAACACAGCCAAGACCTACAGGGCTACACCAGTAAAAAAAATTATGCAATGGACAAAAGAATATATGACTTGGAAGGAACAGTAGCTTCAATAGTATTCAGTGACGAAACAAAATTCAACTTGGATGGTCCTTTCGGATTGGAATACTATTAGAGGGATCTCCGAAATGAAAAAAAAGTGTTTTCTCTAAGAGACAGTGGGGGGAAGGGGACGATCGCTAATGGTTTGGGCTGGTTTTGGAAGCGCAGGGCAGACCAATAATGTGTTCCCCTCTGGTCGAATGAAAGAAGTCTACCAAGACATGTTGGAAGACAATTTGTTGACATTTGGAGAAAAAATTGGTTGTCAATTTTGGAAATTTCAAAATCATAATGCCAGTATTTATGTTGCCAACACATCTTGGGATTGTTTCCTGGATAACAGAGTGCAGGTAATTTACTGGTCAGCTTGTTCTCATGATTTAAACCCAATAGAGAACGTTTGGGGTAGGCTAAGCAGGGCCGTATACGCAAGCGGAAAGCAATATACAACGGTTCAAGAATTGAACAATGCTATTAGAACAGAATGGGAAAATATTAATGCAGATATGTACTCCAACGTCTTGTCAAAAGCATGCCTGATCGAATTTTCGAAGTTATAGCCAAAAAGGTTTCTTTTATAACGTATTAACTATGACTGGTCCTATCATTTTGCAACATAATATATGCATTTTTATTTCATTACACGAAAAGTTAAACTTGTATTAAGTTTTTATTCTGTTATTTTCATTCTTATTACGTATATTTTCAATTAAAGAAATTATTTTAATGATTTCTTTTAATTATTATATGCTAGGTTGAAAATACATGGTGGTTCTATCATTATGCAACGCAGTGTAATTGTGGCTGGGACACGTTAAATATGTCGTGGTCACAAAGTCCTCCATGTTCCCATGCCAAATTAATACCTCTGGGGGTGCCAGATCAGGGGGTTATCGGCCTTTGATCTGAATCAAAATTCCGATTTGTGAGTGAGAATGGATGTTTGAAAGGGACCTTCCTGTAAAACGGATGTGTCATGCTGACGGGTAAAAGTCGTACTTCCTCCCTTGTGGCGCTGAATAAAAACGGCAGCCGCCCTCTTCGCCTTAAATAGGGTAGTCCTCTACTCCTGGTTCGGTTACCGAGTGGCATTAGAAACAACAACAACAACACTTCTGTTTTGTAGACTCTCAAAATTAAAGTTCAAACAGATATTCATAGAAAAGATGAACTGAAATGCGAACAGACAGGCTGACAAAATGTACATTAAAAAATAAGCAGATGATATACCGATTCTGTCAAGGAAAAAAATTAAATGCTATTTGCGATTCAATATATTACACTAAAAATTCTGATTGATTGAATTAGTGGAAATTAAATGATGATGTGGAGATACACTGTCACTCCTTTAACATAAAAGATTTCTTGGCAAAAAACACTTCTTCAAAAACTTTTCGATTGATAAATAATGTCATGTATCGGTTTATTTTGCTTCTTAACTAAGAAAATAATATAACATTTATTTTTGATATTCAATTCATTTTTAAAGTATAGATTTCCCCTAGAATAGCTCAAACGCTTTTGTTTTTGAAAAGTTTCGTGCAATTTTTCTTCGTGAAAACCTGTTTTCAATAAGCATGTAATAATATTCATAATATGACTGAGTGAACCTCTAATGGTGCATATCAAACAAGCATCATTTGCCCGAATATAAATTGTATTATAAAAATTTAAGTAGTGCAAATACTTTAAAATTACAAAATAATTTTCTATAAATAAGCTATTTTCCACTCCTTAATAAGTTACATTAAACAAATTTCATTTTCTATTATTTCCCAACACACTATCACTCATACCAAATCGAGGAATTCCCCCAGTGCTCTATACAACCTCCGGCAACATACTGCAAATTACGAAATTGAACTGAAGACACTAATCATCTAACTGCAGTCCTCTAATACAAACAGAATCTGCAAACAACTGACAACAAGATGTAAGATGTTCGTACATCATATGGACATCGTTATTCTCTCTGTTTAACCGCGAAAGGACGGACCCCTGGGGATGTCCTAGGCGTCTTTTGTGGTTTGAGAGGGATTCGAACGAAATGGTCAAGTCCCAGAGGATGTGAAAGGGTTTGTTGAAGATATCCGCAAAGGGTTGTTTTTGAATGAACAGATACTTATTACCTGTTTTGAGCATCTTTTTTTAATGTATGAAAAGGGGTACTGGCGTTGTGGAATTTCGTAGGTATGCCAGTTTGTAATCCCCTTTCCGCTTTCCCCATTCTAACCGTTCGATTTCCCATTCTAACCGTCCGATTTCCATTTATTTTTGTTTGGAAGGTATGTCATTAGAATATTGTTTATACTCTTTGTCTGTGTATCTGTAAGCGTTTCTGACCATCTATTTTATAACGATCTGTTTTAACTTCAATTGTAAGAGTCTTTTTTGTTAGAAACGTCAGCTGCTTTCTTTTATTCGCTTTGTATGTGTTTCATTTGAACTTCAATAAGCGTTGAAGTAAAAGATAGGTAAGCTATTCTAGCTATGTCAGTTCTTTTTTCTTAATGTATTTCAGATAGTTTGAATCATTGAATCACAAATTCTAACATCGGCGAGTAGAAAAGATGAAAGGTATAGTATTGTTTTAGCATTTTCCAGTTCATTTACCAGTAATGGATGCCTAAATTACTTTCTGCAAGCACTGGATCATTTACAGTAGGATCAGACAATATTTTTGAAATTTATGAATTCTATAACAGACATCTTAGAGATTTTGTTGAAGAACAATTGAATAACCATTCAGTGTTCTTTTACTCCTTATTCCCCTTTTTCTTTGAAATGGAATTCGATTACATGTATTTGAGGGCGGTTTTCCCGTTTTTCCATATAAAATAAAGTCCTAAAATTTTGTTTGAAGAATGAAGATCCAGTTAAAAGATTTTCTCTAGTGTCAAAAAGTTTTAAATTTTCTTGTATTAAGTTGAATTGAAATTGGAGACATTTGTTTCAGTGAATATTTTTTTTCCGTGGAAATAAATCGGTTGCTGTTTCCGTACATGTGTGCTTTAAATTCGTGCTACACGTTATTTTGCAACATTTTATGTGAAAAAATTTTCAAGTATGATCATATTTCAGGTCTTAGGCAGCAACATTAATGCCAAATGAAAATAAATAACTTCTCGAGTCTCGATTAATGACTAAATGTCACGTGGGAACAGATAACCATGCAGAGAACCTATGGTAGGATGAAAAAGGAATTATAGCTGTAAGGAACTACGTCATGTGAAACAGGTAATTGCTTTTATAATAATACCTTGCACGTATTTCGGTCCTAAACTCATAGAAAAATATTTAAAGGAAACTCAAATACTAAAAACATGTTTCGATCTTTTTTACAAAATAGTACTCAATAAAAATTTGCATGAAGTACTGAAGTCATTAATTTCAAATTATTTCCGAATGCTATTTTATAATGTAAACTAACAAGTATTAAACCCCATATTCAAACAGATTTTCAGCCATGCGAGAAATTTAAATAGGTGAAGTGCGCCAGAAAAACTTTCCGCGATGCCTTTTGGCATAAAAGTATCTCATTTCGAAACATTTGCATAGAGATTCCATCAGAAAGTTTTGAAACGGGGGTCGTTACTGAGAGTTAGTCCTTCACTTGAATATTGTTCGCTAATTTCAGAGAGAGAAATTCTAAATATAAGGTTGAATATAGAGATTAGAAGAACGCAAAGAAGTTTGGCTTGATTTTCATCGAAGCTGCTTTAAATTGGCCAAGTACGCCTAAATAAACTAATCTCGTAGAAATTTCATTTACAAGTTCATTTTTGTATTTTTTAAGAATTGTTGTTAAAGTTTTAAGCATTAAATTTTTGGCAATCATGGTTTGAGTAAGAAAAACGAAATTATTACCGCTATTAATACTTACTTTTACCGAGATGTGATTAATATTTAAAAAGAATGTAAACGAATATTAGCATATAGTAATTCAGCTTGCAGTTAACCCTTTCAGTCCCAGATATGCAATTTGGCATCATCATGTTTCTGATCATAATTAAAAAAAATAATAGGGCTGACATCTATTGTGTATATTAATAATATTATTCTATTGTCTATTAATAAAAAATATTTTCTTATAGAAAAAGGTTTGAAGAATCGAATGATGTGCTTTTAGATATCATAATTGGCTACAGACGGTTATTTTTACTTTACCGAAATAATGTATAACAATAACATATTTTTAGGCAGTTCAAATATACGTTACTTCGTAATATCTATAAATCCACACTTAAACTAACAAGTCTTTGGTTAAAAAGTCGCCATATATATTTTTTGTTCTTACTGTTTAAATGATCAATGGTATCGCATTGCAAACTGATTTTTACTTCTGGGGCACCAAACCTTATTCATACTTTCTTAAATTAGAGAAAACTGAGATGCTAAGAATTAATACATTTTGACACACAATAAGAACTACACTTGGCTCATGGAACCCAATTATCTCTAAAAACGTCTTAAGAACATTTGCGGTATAACCTAACTTTAGAGTTAAACCAATCTGCTTCTAAGACATTGAAGAAATGCAGTAGATGCTTTCCACAAATTTAAGTAAGTCGAGGAAAAGATAAATGCATTGTAGGGGAATGAGCTATAAGTATAAGCATTTCGCAAATTAGCATGTAAATTAGAATTTTAAGCAGAAAGCTCGAGGTTAACTATGAGAATCTCCACCTAGATTTCGCATTAATTTTTGTTTATATTTAAAGGGAAACTTCATTTCATTTTTTACTCTATGCGGAATATATTATATTAAATAAACAAAGAAAAGTTGGTTAACCATCTGTTTTTAATGACTTACTTTATTATTTGAACAGTTGACCATCTTCCCTTAAATTAATGATTACAGTTTGGGTGAGATGCAAAAGTTAAACTTAATTTTTCAAATTCTCAAAATTAAATGTACGTTATTTTAACAAGGATTGTTTTATAATGTAGAATATAATTAACTTTTTCCTTTTGCTTATAATGGAAAATGTTTTCAATAATTATCTTTCAAGCTTTATGAAATGTAGTTAGTTATGAATTATTATTACTCATTACAAACCCTATTTTCTATCAATTTAAGTCAATCTATTCTTGTTTTTGTTTTAACAAAAAGAGTAAAAAGTCGAAAATGAGCTTTCTTTGCGATCAATTTTCAATAATTTAAATAAAACAATTTTATATTAGATTTCAGAAGAAACTGCTTCTTCCTACATTATTTTATTTTACAACTTGAATTGAGTATTATAAATTGTATTTAGGATAATGCAAATAACTAATTTTCATTATAGTTAATTGAATACTTTAATTAACTGAATAATTCAATTAATTTAATAATATTGTTATTTTAATAATTTAATTTATTGAATGATTTAACAAATAATTAATTAAATATTTAAAATTGAAAATTCGCTTTTATTCGCGTTCATCAGGTAAAGTCAGTGAACTGATTTAAATGGCCTTGATTGAATGCGTACATATGTGGTTTTTATTACTTTTTTTATTTTCATTTTTTATTATTAATTTTTTTTCAGTCTTTTCCAATGTATGGCTTAAATAACACAATTAAATCAAATTAATAACATTTAAAGTGTCTTTACTGAACATTTTATATTAAATTTTTTTTTTGAATAAAAATTTCACATTCTCTATAAAAATATATCTTCCTTTTCATTAATAAAAAATGAACTCTAACTCCCGGAGATTACGAATTTTACTTCACGAAAACTTACGACGCCATTGCAAGTAAACTCAGTGACATGAACCAAGAAATTTTTGCTTTAAATTCGATCCTCCTTATATAAATCTCAGGATCAACCGTGATTTCTCTAAAAAAGTTCCGATTGTTCCGCCTCGAGGGATTTCATATTTTCCGCCTCAAAAGTTCGCTGCGTTGCGAACAAACCAAGCCAAAATCAATTCCATCATAACTTATATTCCGAAGATGAGGAATAAAGTAGTACATTAGAACTGTATATAGACTTTGAAGATCTAAATGACGCAATGGATGGATTTTCTCTTAAAGTTAAATAGATACGAACGAATATTCGAATTTTTTATAAATAGAGTATCTTCTAAGTAGCTTAAAAGATGTTTACTTTTGTTGGATACTAAAAAAACTTAATATGGAAAAGTTCACATACTTTATTGTAGTTTCTTTAAATTCTTTTAAAATTGACAAAAAAAAATGCGCACTTACTTACTCTATAATACTAACTCAACTTTTAAACCTTCGTCTATTCAATATGATTTAAATTATTATTTAAAATAAAATCATGTAAAATTTTATTTTTATTTTGTTAATTTAGAATAAATATTTGATGATGCAAAATAATGAAGGTTCATTGGAACCCAAAACAATTGAAACATTTAGTAAGTTAAGTCAGATAAATGATATACTAGAAAAACTTTGCCTGCACCTATAATCAAACCAAATTATTCACCCAGATTTGGGAAAACAAACTGCCATGCGACTATTTTGGGAAAATACCGGCTTTAACTTTAAATTATTACTATGCAAACTATAAAAATGACTATTTTTGAAAATAACACTCAGTATTTCAAAAATCACCGAAGTTTAGCATTTAGAAAGATCATTTTTGACAGTAGCTGTCAATTGAAGCATACATCGTCACACTACAGTAAACTCAAGTACTTTTGAAAATTTGCAAACAATATCTTATGCTTAGAACTTGAAAACAAATATCTTTAAGTTGAAATACATAGTGATTTTTAAGCCTTTGAAATTTTTATAAAACTGTACCTATTGTTTATGATTCACACGAACTGCTTGATTTTAAACTCTAGTAAATACTAGAAAGGAATGTATTAATTTCGAAATTTCAACCCAAAACTAAGTTTTTATTAGATAATTCTTCATAATTCTGTTTTTATGTGAACCTACTTTGGAAGCACTTTTTGATCTAAGATAGTTTAATACAGATAAAATATTTATATTTTTCTTTAAGTTTTAATGGTATTAGGAAAGTTGCTTTCAATTTTATATCATCAACCAAAGAAATTCAAAAAGGGTAAACATAAAATTGCGATTTGCAATTATTGTTAAAAGAATAATTATTTAGTATTCAGTATTAAGTTAAAATTGAATGAAATTATCCGTATTAAACCAGGGCTTTCTGTGTTTGTTCAGTAATAATCTGTTTGGTTGAAATAGGCGAATAAGACTGTTGAAGCAATTGTTTAAATAAAATAAATTCATCAATCATCAATGGATACAACTCTTACCAAATAGGTGAAAATAACCATATCTGTACTTCTACTGAGAATTTTCTTCAGATAAAACTTAAAATGGTTTCATTTCTTTGTCTTTAATTGCTCTATATTTTTATTTTTATTTTTGAATGTCTTGATGTCATTGTTCTAATAGTCTTTGAAAAAGAAAAACACTATTGCATCATGACTGCTAATTGTCAAGTGTACTCAAAGTTACATCCGATAATTATGTCATTTTTTGTTGTTTAAAATGTAATTCAAAATTGAATCATTAGGTTTTATCAACTATTTTGATATTGGAGTTATTGTAGTGTCCCTTCATATCTGGTCATAAATAAAGATAACAATAATTTAATTTTGAAATTATAATCCACCATCGTCAACATATTCTTGGCAATGCAATAAAAAACTTTTCCTGAATAAGTTCCCACATTTGTAAATTAACTAGAGTTATTTACGTAACTCTTATTCAAGTTAATAATTTTAATTAACCATATCATTACACATGAATTCTTAAGAATATAAAATAAATTAACTTTTAAGTGTACTTAAACTTGAAATTAGCTTAAACTAAATTAAATTTAAAATGTAAATATGTTCCCTATTTTTAGTAGTATTTACCTTATCTTAGTAAAAAAAAATATAAGACTTCCATTTTCTAGTAATTTAACAAAAACTTTTTTGTTCCCTTTAATTTGACGGCTCCTCTTATCAAATAACGTTTCTTTTTTTAAATATTTGACAAAAGTTAGTTTCAGAAAAAAAAACCCTAACTATTCCCTTAAACTTATTATTATTAGCTCGGGAAGTCAAAGAATATGAATATCTATTCCAAATCGAATTATATAATTAGCTTGGAGTTCTTTGAAAAAAATTAGCTAGACAGCAGTATTCCTTTTTTAATTTGACACAACTATAGTCGAAATATATTTTTAATACTATATGTGCACGTTGATTAATAAACTGTGCTGAAATCTTAGTTGTAGATTTTATTGACACAAGATTTGTCATTTTTGATCAAGATTTGTCAAAAAAAATTTGCAACAATAATTATGTCACTGTTCTTATTAAAATTAGTAATATTCAAGAAAGGTTAGAAATAAAATGAGATGTAATACCGTATTTTGGTCTTTGTAAGAATTATTATTTAAAAAAATGATTTTTTCAAGTAATTTTGAAAAATTAACGTTTAACATTTGATAAGAGGAACGTCGATTTGGAAGAATTTGGTCTTATGCGAAAATATCCTACATTTTTGTCGTGCAATTAATAAGAAAAATAATAAGCGATTAAGTTATTTACAACTTATATTCCATTTTAACATTTGTTTTAACTTTAAGTTTATTTTACAAAACCTCTTAAATATGCTTAGCCCTCTATTTAAATCTTTTCGGTAAATTTAATAACTAATCAGGTTCAGTATTGGTTTTTTTTTATATATTATAACATTCAAGTTTGTATTCGAAAAAAAAATGTGTAAAGAAAATAATATATCATTATGTTTTGAGCTATTTTCCTAACTGGTCTGACTGCCTAATTCTTACTATTATGTACTAATTCGTCTGTAAGTCAGGTGATATTAATGTGGTCATTAACATCAAGTATCTTCCATCCCCATCACTTGACAGCGGTGCAAAAATACATATTTTCAATAAATATTAAAATAAGTACTAAGTTACAATTGGGTTCGCCGGTCCACTGGCGCAATGGTTAGTGTATTAGCCTTTGGAGCTGCTGGACTCTGGTTCGAATCCCGGTAAAGACATGGATGTTTGTGTTTTTCAATAAATGTTGTTATTTGTCTATGTGTTTTTGGCGCCCTTCTTTGTGTGTCTCTTGTGACTGTCCCTTCTGGCGAGCGGGGTAATGGGCTATATAGCCTACGCCCTTCCCTTCTAGAGGGCGCAATCACTGTCATTTGTCATACATTCATTGCAAGCAAATATATGTTTCTTTTTATCCTCCCACTTTCCCATCATCATTTACTTTTAAACTAAAATAGCTGAACATATCAATAATGTGTTGCAATATTTAGAACAATGGGCACATATATTTCTAAGAAAGTTTATGAAGCAAACTTTTATTATAATTCATGACCGTCTGCTACACCAGGGTTTTTAAAAGAAGATGAAATCTAATTTCTTACACTCAGTTAATAAAATATATTGGACGTTCCAGAGGACTGGGTTTTGTCAACCATTGCATTAAGTTGATTACGGAAAGGATAGTTAACTAATGTATGAAGGTTCTGTGATGGCAAACTGTGATCCTAATTTCTTCTATTTATATTCATTTATAATAAATATTGTTATTGTTGCTTAAAAATTTATAACTAAATGTAATAATGTAACAAATTAAGCTATCCAGAAATTTAAATTGAATTTTTATAAAAGAGTTTGAATTATATAATGGTAATTATTATTAGTATATTACAATGAAAAAAAATAATATAGTCAATTTACAAATAGTAGTAATTTTTATTGATTGTAAGTAAAGTATTATTACCTACATTAATTTACATTTTCATATTATTAAATTACCCACATTTATAAATGTTGGATCAATATTGTTTTATTTTATAAATTGAAACAAATTATTAAAAAAAATATTTTTATGAACCAGTTTTCCTCCTCAATAAAGCCTTTCCTATAGATTAAATTTGGAAAGAGTTTTGTATTAACATGTCCTAAATAATTTACGACCCATAAAAATATTTTTCATATCTCATTTATTTTATTTTTATGTAATACTTAAAACGGCAGCGTTATTTCAGGAAATACTTTACTAGACTTTAACTACTGGCATCAATTATTTATTTTAACACCTACTTTCTCTTCCTAGTAGTCAGCATACCTGAATTATTGTATAAAGACTGATGCAATGAACCATACTAATGATAATAAATGAAACGTAGCTACATTTCCTAAAAAAATAGTCCTCCATTAAAACGTCTCCGGGTATTCATTCTAACAAATACGAATAATTTATTCGCTAGGCATATTCTTGCCATTGTAAGAGTTAAATATTTATTTTAATCTCATTTCTCGGAAATTTTATTGCACAGATTGTATTGTTGGTTTCTCCTTGGCTTTTTACACTCCCCATCGACTTTTTTTATGTTTTTAAAATCAAAATAGATCTACTTATGTAGAATTTTTATGTATTTGCGGTCTCAGGTGTACTAGAAAGTAAATTGTTTTAATGTGTTAGATCTACCTTCAAAATTTAGTGATACACTTTTTAGCATATCTCTTGTAAAAACTGTATCACTCATACTTTTAATATATATCAACATTAGTTTTTATTTTTTGACCCCTTTTGCACAAAATCAGTTCAGTAACACAGTATAATATTCAAAATTATTTGCTCGTAATGTAATTTCTGAGCTCAACGCAGAAAATTATATTACGTCGCTTATTGAGTTTTATTTTGTTTGTGTGTGTATGCGTGTAAGTCTGAATTTAAAATTTGTTGGATTACTATAAAGTGCAATTAAATATAATTATTGACTCATAATTAAACTGTTTAGCGTTTAGTTGAGTTTTCATTGCAAAGTTTGAGTTTTTTTAGTTTTACTATAAAATGGATAATTTAATAATTCGGCTGTAATAAGGTTTTCCTTTAAAATGCCAATAAAATAAACTAATAATATAGTAAATTAAAAAAATGAATCTTAAAAGAACACATTTACTTAGAAAAATTATCTGAGTTATAAGAGAAAGAAATTGAAGATCAATTTGTTTTTATTTGTTAAAATAAATGAAAACTGATGCGATAACTCCCATTTATTTCGTATTTAAATGATAGGTTAACAGAATAAGATATTCCTTATTATTATCATTGCATTTTTTGCTGTTCAAGCGAAGTTTCAGAACAGGTCGTACGGGTCTATATGTTATTTTTTGGGACCGAAGAGTAAGTCAAATAAAACCTTTACAAACAATATTTTTCTTAATGCAATATAAAATTGAGACAGTGAAAAAATTTGAAAGTGTGCCAAAAACAAACCTTTAATCTTGAACAAGTTCCAACTTTAGAATATCACATTTCAATTGAAAATGCATTACAGTTCACCATATGTCAGAAACATGTTACAGAGTGCACATTTTCCCACAATAAGTTGCAGAAAAATGGACTCACTTAAACACTTATCAAATATTTATTCAGCTACAATTTTTTTTTATTAAACTCTAAACTGCACGTTTACCCACAGATAATTTACGTTTTCTATAGTAAAGGTATAAAAAAATATATGGCGCCATACCGTTAGTTCAAGTTATCAAACAATTCATCATACATTTTTATTCCTAAAAAACAGAAAAACTGACAATGGAATACTTCAAGGCACTTTCTTAATATTCTTTACTAGCAATAGACTATTAGAAAATACACACTAAACTTTGGAAGAAAGACCATTTGTTACAAAGTCACCTAATTTTTTTTCATTGTTATTTTTTACATTTTGTGAACATTTCAAACGACGAATGCAATAAAAAATAATAAAAGTGTAATATTTCTAACTTATTCTGTGAAAAATTGCTTGGCTAATGTGATGAAGGTGCCCAAATCGTGCTTAAATTGTGTACTGTTCTTTGATTTATTAGGAATTTGAAGAAAAATGGTCGAAAGAAAAGAAACAAATATTTTCTTTTTCAATGTTCATGGCACGTGGAGATGGAACAACAATCAATTTTAGATTAATCCTGCTGGGTTGTGTTGTTAAACATGCTGAAGATAAGAGTTTTTAAAAAGAAAGTTGACTTTGGGGTGATGGTGATGATAAATTATAACCTTTTCTTTAGAATTTGTATGGTAATAAATAATACTGTTTTATACTTTGTTATTGAAGGTGTAATTAATAAAAGAAAAGAAATATAATTAAAATAATGTTTCTTTAAAATGTGGCATGGGAAAAACATTTAAATGGACGAAGCCTTCCGACAAATCAAATTCTAGGAAAATATGTCTGCAAATGTTCGTTTTAGTTAAGTTTATAAATTTTATTTGTAGAAATCATGCATTGAAAGCTAAACACAACATTCAAAATGTTATTACTTGATAACATTTAAGTAAGTAGTTGACTTTTGGGGTGATGATGAATAATAATTTTTGTCTTTAGATCTTTAGAAACCGTTTGGTAAAAAAATAATTTTGTTTTATTTTTTGTAATTGAAGGTGCAATTAAGAAAAGGAAAAAATTATAATTAAAACAATGTTTCTTTAAATTGCGGCATAAAAGCATTTTAAAGTACAAAGCTCTCTAAGAAGTTGAATTGTAGAGAATATACTTGCAATAGTTCGTTTTAATAAAGTTTATAAATTTTGTTTTGCAAAAAACTTGCATTGAAAGCTTAATTTTACTCCATGATAACAATTAAGAAGTACCTTGTAAGACAGAATGAATTTCCAACATTATTTTTTGGATCATTTTAATTGTTCGATGTTGTCGAAAAATGTGCGGCAATTTTTTTTTAATTTGTAGTCTGAGAGAAGATGGTGGAAAATATATATACTCACAGTCTGTTTTAACGCTTAGCGACGCACTAGATTGAAATTTGACAATGGTAAAATTGGGAGAAACTATGATAAATTCCTCTTGATATTTTCCATCAAAAAAGCCATGTTTAAATTTCAGTTTTCTAAGTTATTTACATAGCAAGCACCTTTAAAAAGTTTTGTGTGTTCATTTCTCATTTTGACAAATATTGAAAGAAGCAGTTTTACATTTTTGTACTTCCTTCGAAGAAAACGTCAAGGATAATAAACCTTTTTCAAAATATATATATATTTCTAAACAAGAAAATAGTTTTTTTTTCATTTGTAAAAATTGAAAGACACACACTTCAAATATTGCTTACAATATACATAGGTAGGATTTTTTTGACAATATTTAATATATTTGTGAACGAGTTTCTTAAATTTTTCCCATCAGATAAAATAGCTTTTAAAAGATTTCATTGAAACCGGGCATTAAATTTTTTTTTCTCTTTAAGATATCTGTGAAATTTTTAATTTCCAATTTCAATATCTTTATCTTTGAAATTTTTAATTTACAATTTCAAAGTTTGAGTTCTGAGAAACTGTTTTTCAGATTTACCACTGAATCAACATTAAAAAATAGAAGCATTTCACAGGAATTACAAAAAAATTGAACTTATTAAAACTGATTGTAAACATGTTATTCTTGATAAATTACTAAAAGATTATGAAAATTTACTATTAACTTTTTTTTTAATTGTAAGAGATAGTGAATAAAAGTTGAACATTGAAATTAATAAAAAGTATCTTTGAAATAGTTACAGTGTTAATTTGATTTTTTTTACTTTAATTACTAAAACTTTGTTAACTTAAAAAAGCGTTTTTAAAGCAGTTTATCAGACATTTCCATTAAAGCAATTATTTATGTCCCACAAGAATACATAGGTTATTTCAAGAAATTTAATGGGTGTGTTCCCAAGGCTCCAAAGACAAAACAACTACATTAAGCTTGTCAGTGAAATACAAATATTTTTCACATCAAAACCAAGAAAATCGAAGAGGGAATAATTTTTGTTTCATTTTTAGCAGGAAATTAACCATTTTCCAATATTTAATAAATAAATTTTTGAATAATTTTTGGAAAATTTGTTGGCGAAAATGGTTAAGATAATTAAAGATGTAATGGATATGTTTTTGATTTTGAGTGGCAGCAGACTTTCTGAATAAAAATAAATTCCTTTTATAGCCTAGATTTGTGAATCAATGTCACATAGAAACAGATCAGCAATCAGATCAATGAGTTAGGAAAATGCCGTAGAAAAGTTCAAGTTATCAAACAAATAAGTCAATCAAATTATCAATATTTGGGAAACCCGTCACCTGGAACAAGCCGATTTTATTTCAATATTTTGTTACTTTGTAAAAAGAAATAATTTTCCACAAAAAAAATGAAAAAAAAAAATTGTATAATTTTTGATAAAAATGATTAAGTCCTAACTATCTAAAGCCATGAACAATGTTATACATCTAAATTTATATTAATAATATCTATTTACATTAATTTTTCGATACATGAATGAAAGGCTAGATAATCTTTACAAAATGTTAAAAAAAATACATAATTTTATCTAAGAAATATGCATTCCAGAAAATTATACGAAATTTAATTAGAATTTCTCAAAAATAGTGATGTTTCCTTAAGGCTTAATCATTTTAAAACACATCTTATTAAAGTTTTATAATTAATTATCATATAATAATTGTTTTATCTTTCAAATCATTAATTTTTTTTATTTTTTATTTTTGATAGAAAAACTGTATGCTTAAAATTGTTTTTCATTCGTAAATCATTATCAAACAAAAAATGCTTTGTTTCAAAATAATTCTTAAAAACTCTTTCTAATGCAGCATTCATGTAGCAATTTTTTTAAATTTGGTATACAACATTTTTTCCGGTATTAAAGTAGTATATTGTATCCCCCAAAAACACTTCGTTAAAGTAAGCAAACGCCAATCTCAAAAAAAAAAAAAAAAAAAAAAAAAAAACCTATGCATTTATTTTATAACAAAAAAAAGTCATGAAAGTTGTCGCTAAAAAAGCCGTGATATAAAATGAATGCCAATCTCTTATTTAAAACTTTTCGGTCGTAATAAATAGAATAATTTAAGTTTCGCTGTCATAAAAAAAAATTGCGCTGTTTGAGGTTGGTGCCCCCCATCTTAACCACCCTCTATACCTTTATATAAATGTATTGTGATCATATTATTGTTAAAGGTTTTTTTTAAGTATCCTTCGTTATTTTGATTTAGTAATTCAAGTTCTATTGCGTGATTTAATTTTTTAGGGGGATTAAGATGGGCACCAACCTCAAGCAGTGCAATTTTTTTTATGACAGCGACACTTAAATTATTCCATTTATTACGGCCGAAAAGTTTTAAATAAGAGATTGGCATTCATTTTATATCACGGCTTTTTTAGCGACAACTTTCATGACTTTTTTTTGTTATAAAATAAATGCATAGGTGTTTTTTTTTTTTTTTTTTTGAGATTGGCGTTTGCTTACTTTAACGAAGTGTTTTTGGGGGATATCAGTCGGTTTTTTTTAAAAAATTTATTTTATGATATGCTTTTTAAGGTAGGGTGGATTACCAACATGCTTTATGAACAAGTTCAAAGGATGTAGAGGCAATATGTATAAAATAAAATAAATAATGTCCATGGTTAATCAACAATGCCGAATTGAAGTTAAAAAGGTTAAGCATCAATATGAAATATTGCAATTGGTGAAAGTGAACTGCACATCGTTGGAATTCACTTGGCCACTGGCATCTTTAACGAAAATGATAATTATTAAATGTTTCACCTAATCCCGGCCCCCCTTTTCACTTTGATAATTTCCAGTCCGGCAAAGCGAAAGTTATCTTCTTCAATATAGGCATTCAGATTTTCCAAAGCTCGATTTTTAGAAACTATTTACTTACTTCTAGACCTCAATGTCATCTTTCGCTATAAGCTCAACGACAGTTTCGGGGATCATTTCAAGCATTTTTCTGTTGATGTGTTCTGTTTGCGCCTTTGATAGCCAAATTGTCAATTGGGCAGTAGCCAATCACAATTTATCGGTCCTCGATTCGCCTTTAAACTTTCTTTTCTTTTTTTTTTTATTTTCGATTCTTTAACGCTATTTGAAATTTGTTGGTAGGAACTCTTCCCTGTTTCATCTGTTAACTGAACAATTGGAACAGTTTTAATAACCGAATCTTCATAATCGTAACGTTTCTGTTTGTTATTTTCAAGAACAGTTTCTGGATGAAGTTTTATTGCCGATACATTGCTTTCGACACATTTCGAGATTACATCGCAGCTTTTATTTTTGTGTACCACATCCGTCTCTTATGCCTAGTTTTGTTCACTTTTGTAGGCATATTTAACTTCAATTTTCTTTAATAAAACTAAAAAGTATTTTGAATATTCAAGAAAAAACAATAACCGAATACAATTATTAGGTTACGGTTATGTGTTATATTACAAACATTTAGTAACAGCTGATGTAAAAAAAAATTTAACTTTAATTATAAAATATTACTTTGGCATAATAAAATATTCCTCAATAAATTTTAGAAAAAAAATCATTTCTTTTCATAAAAAAAAGATTACTTTGACATAATTGAATATTCCTCAATAATTTTTAGGCTTAAAATATATTTTTTTACTTTTTATGAAAAAAAACCCAACAAAACTATTTTTTGAATGGTATTGGTAACTGAATATGGCAACCAAATAGGCAAATATGGCTGTTTACATTTCTAGTCAATCGATCTATCCATTAACTCGAGTTATTCATAAGTTTTCTAAATAAAAACGCCAACAAGTTTAAATGAAGCATTCCGTTTATTAATTAGACTTTTTTTTCAATCTGTCCATTCAGATCTTAGATTAATCATATATTTTAGAAGCTGTTATAATAACTTAATAGTTAACAGCGCTGTTATGCCGCTCAACGATGAAAATACAGTAAACCTTGGCTCGTTTTCGGAAGTACTTGGTTGCTAGGAAGGCTTGTTTATCGCGCATTCATACAGCCAAAGGAAATATAGATTTTAATTAATTAAAAATAGAAAAAGTTATTTTTGAAACTTCAAACCTATGAAAGGGGCTGAAATGCGGCATTCTCAATCGTTTAGTAAAACCCGCTTCCAGATTCATGGTCTTGTAAAGACTGTAGGTCACTTCAAAAATTAGGTCAAAATTTGACTAAAACTGCTCGAAAGATTTCATTTTCGAAAATTTCCATATTTTTTTTCTCCGCTGTTTTTGACTCTAGAATAACCAATTTTTTTTTATTGAAAGTAATCTACGAAACCTCTTTACTGTATTTTTTTTTATTGTTCTACGAAGTTTAGTTTGCCTGGTAGAAAATAAAATCAATTTCGCTGTTAACATAGCGAAATGTTTTCTGTATATATACATAACTGCCGTTTAGCCCTTGGCGCCATTTTGAGATTGGCGGGCGGAACGACCGTTCCGTCTGATAATTTAAGGAATAACAAAAGCTTACTATTAATAATTTTGGCTTTTTTTTATCGTTTGATAATGACACAAAAATTGCAAATTAACCGTTACAATTTTTTAATATCCATTTTAGACAAACAGATTTATAGTTTGTAACCAAGCTATATTAGTTTCAATTAAAATGCCGAAGCTTACCTTTACTATATTTTATTCCATAATTTCGAAATATTTCGTGCCTTTTTTAGACCAAAATGTTTATTCGTAATGGTCTTTCCATAAAAAACTCTTTTTTTTAAATAAAAACTACGTTTAAAGTTTTGCACGGTAAAAATGAATAAGAAGTAATTTCAAAATCCAGAAGTCAAAAATTTGAAAGAAATACTTTCTTACAGAACTGGATGAGCTTGCGAATTTTTATAAGTAAACAAGAAGTTTTTAAAAAAGTAAAGTTTTTCTTTTAATACCCACTGAAGTTCTCATTCAAAAAAAGTTAATTTGTATCAGTAACTGTCACCTTTAACTGCTTACTCTAAAAGTGGAAGCAAAACTTTTCAAAACATCATTCTAACTTATATTTTTAAACATAGATTTATGAATTTAAAAAATATCATACAACAACAGGCAAACAATCTATATCCTCGAATATTATTTCGATGGTATTATTTTCAAATACACTTAGACAAACCAAAACCACAAAATTATACAATAATAAACGAAGTCATATAAATTGAAACTATTAACCTTTTTATGTATGAAAGAACCACAAAAAAAAAACCTTGTGTTTACATGAAAATTTCTTTATTAGCAAATAGTAAATCATCAAAGAATCACATTTTGCTTAAATAGAATACAATTTAGAATATTTTTACTTCCTTCCAGACAATTTTATATATAAAAAAACTTCATACACAGGTTTGAAATAAATAAGTTTCTTATGCGATTTTTAATGTGCCAACCAGCGGTTTAAATGATTAAAAATTAATTTTAATGCTATGAAGTAGGAAGACCATCAACAGGGGTGTCCGTCCGAACTTACAAAAATAATAAAGATATGCCTCAGATGCCATATATGGGTAGGGTAGGGTAGGTACATACATATTCCGGCTTGTGTGCTTGATCAGAGACCCACCTATAGGCCATCGTTAAGAAAGACAGACACAGAAAGAGTTTTACTGTTACAGAGGAAGGAAGTACACCCAGGGCGAAGGCGGGATTCAAGCCCTCACCTGTTACAGAGCACAGACTGCTGGCCTGCGATGCTAACCACTCGGTCATCCGGGCTCCATGTCATATATTTTTAACAGATAAAAAGTCTTAAATCGGAAAGAACAAAATTTGGAAAGGAGTACTAAATAACCGACAGGAATCTCCACCATATCAATCTCGTGCAGCTCTAGTGCGACGATAATAAGAACCTTACCTAACCTAACCCAGCATGTCAATTGGAATGCTCCTTGTTATTTTTTGCATTCCTTCGAATTAAACAATTGAAAATAAGCTAAAAGAAATACCAGACAATGTAAAATGTCCTGATTTCTATATTTTTTGTTCAAAAGTAACTGATGAGTGTTTTTCTTTTAAATAGCAACAGTCAACTTTTTAAAACAGACAACTATTTTTTTTCAACATTTGACAATTTGAATTGTACATTTAAATTCCAATGAACATTTAAACGACGACTTTTCTCATTACAGTTAATCGATTTGACAAAAAAAATAATAGTTTTAAAACAACTTTATAAACTACCTTCATTGCAAAAACTTTCTTTAATTTTTTTTAAAATCTATTCTGTAAGACGCATCGTTGTCACTTGAGGGAAAAAAGTCTCTAAAGAACGATTTTTCCCTTCTTTTTTTCCCTAGGAAATCAAAAAGAGTTTTCCTTTCCCCCTTATTGCATTCTTTTGAAAGATCGTTTTATTCTATGTTCTCCATACAGCCAAAAACTATTAAATTTTTTTATATATGAACACAGATGTAATGTAATTTTGAAAAATAAAATCCTCACAGTTCATGAAGTTTCACAAAAACAAAAATTGTATTAAAAAAAATCGTCTTATTTGTTCAATTTCTTACCACAGGGAGAAAATTATTAAAAGGTACGATTTTAAAAGAGTAGAAAATTCAATTTTAAAGTATAATTTATAGTTAATTTAGGAAAAAGAGTCTACAAACATAGTTCAAAATGCAAATTAATTTTTTTAATTGAAATAAACCTTGTCAATTTGACATATTTTATAAATAGTTAAGAAAGTAGAACAAATACGATAAGTCTATCTGAATAATAATACATTCTTTTTTTGCACAAATTTTGTTTAAGAGCAATAAATTCAAAGTTTTATGCATAATTCCTCATAGTTAGAGAATATATATAATATTTAAAGATTTGTAAAGGATCAAAGATGCTTTTTCCCGACTTTTCCCTATCGATTTGATATTAAAAGTGTAGTTAGAACATAGAAAAGATATAGAATTTGAAAAAAAATGCAACAATAATAATATTGAATTTCAAAAATTAGCAACAAAATTTTGAATTTGGAAAAATAACAGTAATATAATACGGAATTTGAAAAATAACAACAATAATAAGGAATTTAAAAAAAAAACACAAATATTGAATTTCAAAAAATAACAACATTGAAAATATTGAATTTAAAAACAACAACAATGACGACAGCAATAATAATATCAACGAATATTTATTGAATGCATTGATGTACAACTTCTTTTTTCATTATTTCATCTCAATTGTGCTTTTCTATAAGCTTAATTAATTATTATTTTTTCAATGCTTCAAATAAATGTTATTTGTTGAAGCATATTACATTTTGTGAAAGCCCGCGTGATAAAAACATTTAGAATTTCCCAAAAATAAAAATGAGGATGCCATAACCTCATTAATTATCAAAATGCAAAATAAATGCAAGCAAATATCTATACCTCATTTGGAATAGAATTATATGTACCTCATTGTCATTTTGGTATTAAAAGTGTAATAACAAGAGCTAGCTATTTTATTGAATGCATGAAAAGTATCCAATGACATTTTGAAAATTAATTATACACTTGCATGCACCCCATGGTACCTCTTTTAAAAACTAGAAAAGTCGTTTAAAGCGTAAATTAACCCCAAAAATATCCCGATACAGATAAAAAATTCTTGAAAGATCACTTTTTTTTGTACTTAAATCTACTGTATCTCTCAATTCATTGTAACAAACGCCGCTAATTTTGGTAACTTAGCGGCGATTGTTACAGTGTAGAGATATTCAGTAGACACAGGATCACAGTGTGATGGCAAAAATGTATAACTGATGTCATTACCCGGTGATGTGAATTTACACATGCTGCAAAATTTATAGTGTGGTCCCGGCGAAAACGTTTGCTTTCACTCGTAACAATCTTATGCACCAATCTCTTTTGTTTGAACGCCAGTGGAATAATTTACTCATGCAACTCTGTACGTCATGAAAACACCAATTGAAGAGCTTAGTGGAAGAAAGTGTGTTAAGTGATATTTTAGAAAAAAAAAACTAGATTGTCGTGTCAATAAACATATTACTAAGTTCTTTAATGATAGCAAGTTTCCTCTTTTTCATAACTTTATACAAAATTTAACTTTAAGTTAAATATGTTTTTTGAAAATTTACTAGTACTGTTTTCAACAGATCTCTATGCATACGAAAAAATTTAAAGCTAATTTTCTCGTTTTCGCATTTTTGTCACTTAGCATGTTCTTCCACCAAACGCTCTTCAATTGCTGTAAAACCAACTTAACCACAAAATGGGCCGGAATTTTCCAGGAATTTTTTACAATATACATTAGAGAGTGTTCGTGTTTTAAGGTAGGCGAATACCCAAAATTCCCCATAATTCTAAAATTTTTGCTATTACTTTAATCGTTTCCAAATTTGGCATAGTGATTTCAAATATAATGAACAATGCTATTTCGGCATTTTTTAAAATTTAAATATAAATTATTTACTTTAAACGGTATTTTTACACTAAAAAAAGAGGTTTACGCTATCGAGTCTACCACATTGAATTTTCACCCTATAAACATTAATTATGTGTTAAATTCTTCGTTTTGGACTGATGTATGCAATGACCCTTTAGAGTTACATACAAGTTACAAGAAAAGAATAGTTATTAAGAAAATTTTTATAAATTTATCACAAAAAAAAAGAGATTTTTTTCGATTAACTTACACTTGGACATTAAAAAAAAATTTGTATATTTACACCTGATGTTAGAGGTTCATGGCACAGATGTATATTGAAATAGCATCTGAAAAAATTTCAGGTAAATTAATGTAAAACTTTTTAAGCTAGAAGTGTTAGCGTAAACCCCTTTGTTTAGTTGAAAAACACCGTTTAAATTAAATCAAATATATTTAAATAAAAAAATGCCCCAAAAAGCATTGTTCATTATATTTGAAATCAGTATGCGAAATTTGGAAAAGATTAAAGTAATAGTAAAAATTTTAGAATTTTGGGTATTCGCCCTACCTTAACCTTTCATAAAAATTTACTAAACACTCTTTGACAGAACATCTCAAATACAAATCTAAACTATGTTTTTTACAAAAAAAAAAAAACGCAATTTAATTTTTTTAAAAAATATGCGAAACGTCAGTTATGGTTTCATCGTGCACAAAGCCTACATTTTTGTGCTGGGTATTTTATCTTTCTTTATAAGAATAGAAATCAAAATATACGTATAACTTTGCTTTTTTGAAAATGGCAGCACACAATTTGAACGTTGTGATGGAATATTGAAAAGCATTGGTGTGAATGCATGGGAGATATTTCTCAAAGGAAAACTTATTTCTGTACATACAAAATTTTCTATCATATTTCAGTCAAAATTCCTATTTTTATCATATATTTCACGCTAGAATTTTTTCACTTTTGACAGACAAAAATATTATAGAAAGCAATACTACCTTCTCTAATATATATTTGAATTGAAAATTTTCTTGGAGAAACTTGGTCGTGTATACTAAAATAACTAAAAAAAGAAGTTAGAATGTCTTCATTTTGAAAATAAATTATATATTCCGCAACTTTTACTGTTCTATCGTACCAACATGAAAGTTTGATATAGAAATGCTTAGCTGTCAAGAACTTTTCACATATATTTGTTTCGAAAACTTTAATAATCTAAAATATGCACTTTCTGCCTGATTTGATCTGCAATAGCAACACAAACATTGAAATTGTAAAAGAATTTATTTAAGTAACCTTCAAATTGCATGAATGTTAAGATCTTATCACTCTAGAAAAATTTAATCAGCACAAAACGCTATGGCCCCGGCTGACAGATTTGACCCTAATTTATTTCTTGAATTCCTGCAAAGGTGGAATTTATAAGATTTTGAGCTTATAATATTCAGATTTGTGTCTCTTAGCTGGCCATATCCTTTCATTTCTTGAATAATTTTTTTATCCTTTCGAAAATCCACTCTAAAGAATTTAAAAAAAAATTGTACAGTAAAACGTATGTGACGTCATTGTGATGATCAGTGACCCCTTCACCTGATTGGATGTTAGGGAAAAGTTGCTACAATTCGGTTATGAGGAATTGATAGAGTTGAATAAAGTTGTAACAACGCCAAATTATCCCCAACCTCCGAAATTCGGGTTGTTGAGTTGATGGTTGGGTTGTTGAAATATCTCCATTGCTATGCGCTTCATGTATGTACTTTCATAATTTCAAAGCAGTTGATAACATTCAGAAGCTCACTGATATTTTTGCCTTCCTAAAGAATACTAGGGTAAATAATATGTGATATCTACTTGTAATCAGGAATAGGGGGTGGTACATTTAAGAAGAAACTCTTTAACGTATTAGATATTAAACAATATAAGCATTGTACAATTACACTCAGTTCAACAAATTAATCTTAATTACTTCCTTTGGAAAATCAATTATAATTAATCCAATACTCGAAACATAACTTTAGTTTTCTCTTATTAAGTATCTTATATATATTTTCTAAAGTTACATACAATGCTAAAGCAAAAGATTTTACACTATCAAGCACAACGTCAATCACGTCACACATTTCATTTAAAAAGCCCCCAAAGTTCTTATTTGAAAAAAATTCTTGTGAAACAGTTAAGGTCCTTTCTGTTCCATTGAAACAGGCTTAGTAAGAAGTCACCGGATCTCAGCCCGCCTCTAGATTTCCATTTCGGAAGGAGAAGGCCATTCGGAATACACTAGGAATAGCATTTGTTCACCAAACCCAGAACAGTCATTGAAGCGGTTTATTCCTTTATTATTCTTAATTTATGGCCTGAGGCAGTGTCGTCCTGGGTGCCATGAAGACTAAAGCATTGTTACCAGGATGCATCATCTAAGACAACATCACAGTAGTGCAACATTACAAAACAATATATATAATACACATTAGTTGCATATATAATACGTAATGGACTAATATATTTTTATTTTCTGGATTTTAGGAGGGCATTTCAAACATCAAATGGTATTCAATGATGTAACTATGGAGAAAAGTTTATTGAGGTATTTAGCTGAAATTAAAAATATAAACATTCGAATATTTTGTTTTAAGACCGAAAAACCGACTCAATAATTTTCTAGGAATATGCCGTTATAATATAATAAAGGCATTTATCAAGCATTCCGAATTTCAATTTATCATCAATAAATTGCATAGTTCAGAAAGTTTTGGAGGCCTTCTATTAATTACGAACTTTCAGATTTTCCATAATTCGTATCTCATTAGTGACTCTAATTACAGCTGTTACTATACGAAAATTTTTCACTTATTATAAATTTCAAATTGAGGATATTTTTTCTTTAAAAGTAATTCGTAAGCTAATTCGGTCATTGTTATATTTATCGTTTCAATTTATAAAAGAACTAAATTGTTAAAAATATCGAAATAGAAATTTATTAAAAATTATTAGTTTTAAGATTCCTATACACTTAAAAAAAAAATTCAATAGAAGAATTTTTTATAAGAAAATGGGAACAATTCCTTTTGTTTTTAATGGGGAAATATATTGAATACCCTTATTCCGAGTTATAATTAAAAAAAAACTCTATACTTAAATTACTTTCTTTCGTTATTTGTTATTTATATTTCAATCGAAGACAATTCCCAAAAAACATGATGCAATCACAAAAAATAGCTAGTCCAACACAGTATCCGTTTTTTATTCAATTTAATCCGAATACCCTATACACAAAGATAACCTAACCCCAAATAAAACGAATCATCATAATAAAGTTTTAAAAAAAATACGTTGTTTTTTTCCTCTCAAGTTTCTTCTTTCATCGTTAGCTCAAAGAATAGAAAAAACCTCGATAATGATATCAAAAGAGAAAGTTTTTTCCGTTTTTTTATCAAGTAAAGTTTCAATTACCCTCTGAGTTTTTGTAACAGAATAAGATAATATTTAAATAAGCTTGACTACTTTTGTGGATATCGTCAATATTAAATTCTTTTTATCCAACGAATCGACTTATGTAAAATATTCGTACAAATATTGATTCAATTCTAAATTTTCCCCCCAATTAAATCAGATGTGTTTGCTTGTATGTTCATTTATTCTGTTGCCTAACTTTTTTTATACGTTTGAAAGCTTTTGAAACTACTGAATCCCAAATATCATCTTAATTGTAACTTAAAAGTTATTCTCCATTTTTGTCATATATTTGCTTTATTTAACTTGCCTGCAGCCTTCATTAGTCACTACACTGTAAAAAATTTGGCTTGGATTTACTAACGATTACTTAGTAACTTTACAGGTTTTCACCATTTACTAGAAAATCATCTGTAACCTAAAGAAACTACTGTAGTAATACTAAACAATACTAAGTAAATTGATGTAACGCTTACAGCGCCCCCTGGCTATCTTTTCTAGAGATTATGACGAATCGATATCGCAGCGATAAAAAACCTAAAAACGTGTTTTTTTTTTATTTTAGTTTTTAAAAACTACGTTAAATTATTTCGAAAACTTCATATCCGAAAAAAAAATGAATCTTAAAATTTCTTAATCAATAACATAAAACGCCTTTAACGATCAAGATTTTAACCTCTTTATTTACACGCAACCAAAATGCAAGTCCCCGATAGCAGAGAGGACTAACGCGCTGTTCCACGGATCCCGATAATCTTGGGTTCTGTCCTCGGGAAGTTCGAAATAAAACCTGACTAACAGAAAAATTAGTGGCGCCCTCTGGTTTTAAACTTTTGTAACCAGTTTACTACCAGTTTCTTTGTAAACATAGAAGAAAATCCCCTGTAAAATCTACTAATTTTTCTTAGTATAACTTACTAAGCTTTAATTAGTAATATATACACATATTTCTTATGTAACACTACTAAAAAAACTTATGGAAGCTGAGTTTCCTAGAGAATTCTTAGTAACCTTACAGATATTTTTTTAGAGTGTAGATAGGCTAGTATTTCACTGGTATAAACTTAAACATGATAACCTAGGAAATATAACATTGTCATGCGCAGGTAAACTGCTAATATAATGTCTTTGCAAATTGTAGACTAATTGCCTGGACCGTTGCTGTAAGATCTCAATAACTTTATACAAATACGAAAATTGTCGACCAAAAACAGGCCAGAGGCCCAGCAAGGTTGGTCCAAAAAATAATTCCTTACCAGTTTCCAGTGGCTATTAAGATTATTCTTAAAAACTTCCAAGAGCATTCCACTCATTGACGACTCTATTGTAAAAATAATGTTTCCTTGCCTCCCTTCTAAAGCGAGATTTATTCAATTTCAGACCATGTCCTCTGGTCCAGCTAGGTAAAACCTGAGCCCTCCATGTCTTCCTGTTTTATGAACTCGGCCTACAAGCAATTCTAAAGCAATTCTGCTTTTAGCCTACAAGAAATTCTAAATGACTGATTATTTAAAAGCAAAACGTTCCAATTCATTGCTGTTTACTTGCAAATGGCAGAATGACTCAGAAGCTTTGCTTAGCATACGTACTCGGATCGCTGTTGGCAGAGGGGTCGGGTGGGGAAAGGATTTGTTCGTCAACTAGTCACAAATTACTCTTGTGAGTCTCCTGTACATATTACTACTAGTAAATCTTGTTTGACTATACCCCATGTTAAAACGACTCTATCAGCATGGGAGCAGTGGTTTTATTGCCGGATAGAAATGAACTTGAAGGTGTGAGATAGTAAAGTAGCAAGCTGCAATTGCTTATCAAAAGTTAGTATCAAGGCGATCAGCTCTGAGTGAGTGGAACTTCAGTTTTTTCTTAAATGGGGCTGTAACTTTCAAGCCCTTGCAGACTCAGCATATTCCCCAGATCTAAGAGCCATTTTTTTTGTGGCACCATTTAGGCGACTCTCGTTATCAATTTTGACGCATAGATTACAGTGAATCTGAGCTCTCTGTGGATGTTAAAGTATGCAAAGATTTTATTTTGTCGAGAAAAATCAAATCAAATGAGCCCTATAGGGATCTTTTACATGCCACATAATCATATGACATGTGTGCCCAAGACTTTTCTATCCAAAAAATCCAACGACTCAGCCGCGACTCGAACCCGCGATTTTGGGTTTACGAAGCGTATACGTTTAACCGCTCAACCGCTGAGCCGCTGTGGATCATAAGTACATATTATGATTACCTCTTCCTGCGTTAGAAACAACTTGATCATTGAAACTAACTTTTACTTTTACATAACTTTGAATCAAATGCAAAATAAATTTCATTTCCCACCTAGTAACTTGGCAGTGGTTCAAAGCACTTTCTAAGAAGAGATGTTCAAGATACTTCCGAAAAAATTGTGTTTATTTGTTTATCATGTATTGTGTGGGTTACCTTCCAACAGAGCATCGGACATACTGAACCATGAAAAAAAAACTCAAAACCGAAAGTTACTTTACCATTAATCAAGGAGAAGGAAACGCTTTTAGAAACATTTTAGTTTCTAAGTCCGGTTTACTAGCAAAGGCCTTTGTTTTCGAAAGTGAGCTAGTTTAAAAAGTTAAGCAAATATTAATATTAGGAAGAAAAGGGAGTTAGAAAGAAAAAACTCATTATCTTACCTGTGTTTTTTCACTTTATTTTTAGGAATGCATAACATATGCATAACCATTAGTTAAGGCGGCGTTGTAAGAATGCAAAGTTTCTGAATAGGTGAATAATTACAAGTAGACGAAGAGTAAAGCGAGTGCTTTGAATTTGTAGTTTAACTTATATATTTGTAAACAACTCTTTTAGTAAAATAAGTCACTTCACATAACAAAAAACGCAGCATTTTTATGGATAATTCTGTTTCCTTTGTTGATATCTGGGAAATTTATAATAAGCTCTATTAAATTTTAAGATTATATGTTTAATATCATTTTTTAAGTCCTATTAGTAAATTCTCATTTAATTTTGCAAGTCTATTGGTTCCTTTTTTTCTTTGTAATTCAATAATCAACAAATTAAAGTTTTTCAGGTTTATATTATGGTTTTCCCATACCTCATTTTGAATTTTCCGAACAAAATCATGAATTGCATAAAATCAACAATATTACCCAGTAAATTAATGATATCTAAACAGAATGCTTCAAAACCGTTGTTTGAAGCATTCCATTTAGCCATCCTTTTCAAAATTATCTCTGTTTATGCGTCTTTCTGGCATTTCATGATTATCATAATAATTTTTTGTCATCTAAATTAAATCTTAATTAAGTAATTAGAATTGTTAATTTTAAGGAAACATAAGGTGAAACATTACATATATGAATAAGGGAACTTTTACAATATCAACTTTTTTGCTGCAGATTCTTGCTGGTCATGATTGCCGAACAATGTTTTATGATTGTTTAGTATTGGAAATTTCTTGAAAATGTTACCAGGTACATTTTCTGCATTGACAGTCAATGTTTTGTGTGGAGTCAGGTAAATTATTTATCTTACCCCTACTTTCTTTTTCCAATTAAGGCAGTAATTCTATCGGTTAAGAATATGCAGACTCGGCATATTACCTATAACTGAGAGCCATTTTTGTGGCACCATCTAGGCGACTCTCGCCAACACAATTTTGACTCTCTTATTAAAATGAATATATATGCTCTCTGAAGATGTAAAATATTCCTAGATTTAATTTAGCCGAGAGAACCCAAGCCAAATGGGTACAAGAGGGATCTTTTACATACCACATAATCACGTGACATGCTCGAACTTGAGCTTGTGAGGCAATTGCGTATAACCTCTCAGCCACTGGGGGGGGGGGGGGTAATATTTCTTCTAGGTATCTTAGAAAATATTTCGGAATATTCATCTACGTATGTGGATCATTTCAAAATCTACTCTAAATTTGCAAATACTTTGATTTGCCAAAAATAGTTTTATAGTATTATAAAATATTAACTGTGCATTTTATTATTAAATAAATCCAGTTGTAGCAATAAAATGCTAGTTTTTCAACTTTAAATAAAATATGCCTTATAATCCTTACGAAATTTAAAAAAGAAAACACTTACTATTTATTTACAATATAAAACAAACTTTCTGTGTTCTCAGTAACTTTCTTTTGCCTAAATTTTTATCTCTTGTAAATTTCTTTTTTTTTTTTCGATTTACTCGAACTTTTATACGAACATCATCTTGGAATTTCTTGAACATTGTTGTGAACTGAAAAATGCCTTTTGAAATAAATGGCATTACTTTTATTGAAGCACTCTGCCACCTAACTAAAACGGAGAGAAAAAAAACTTGACCGAAAAAAATCTCATTCAACAGATTTTTTTTCTCAATTTAGTTTCGCCAATTCATGGTTTTCCAAATTCAAGATATTTTTGTTGTCTACTTTTTATATTTCTAGGGATTTATTTTACTTATAAAGTTCTAAGCGATTTTTTGGGTTTTCTTTATTGA
This sequence comes from Hylyphantes graminicola, assembly GCA_023701765.1. Taxonomy (NCBI): domain Eukaryota; kingdom Metazoa; phylum Arthropoda; class Arachnida; order Araneae; family Linyphiidae; genus Hylyphantes; species Hylyphantes graminicola. The sequence continues at coordinate 17,716,723 of CM043118.1, forward strand.
AATGTAGGACTGTAAAATCGCGTATATTTCCTTTTTAGCTTCAAAAGGACTTTCTCAACTTAGCCTCTCATCTTCAGTTCATCCTATTCTCCTTGTAAGCTCACTGGGATATTTGAAAGGGGGGATTGTTATATTTTTTCATGAATTTAAATCTTTGAATTCTATCCTTACATTCTTATTCCTAATTCTTATTATCGTTTTACGTAAATCGAGTCTCAATTTATTTGAAACTCTGGTTGAACATAGATGTACATAATTAATATGTAGTTACATTCAATACTGGATTGTAAAATAGCTAATGATTTAGTGTTTAAATGAAAACATAATAGGAATTATATATTTTTTTAAAATTAAATATTTTAAAGCAAACAATTTGGGCTAAAGAATTTAAAGCACCTTTAACTGTGTGCAGCACTTTATTCAAAAGTCCATTATAATAAACGGTTGCATTAATAACAAAGGATTCTTAAAAAATGGTAGCACTCTACAATATTCATAGTTTCAGGAAACTTGCTGTTAAGACTAAAAATAACAATGTATTATATATAATACAAAATTTTAATTAAATTTTATGAAATAGTTAATTTTATCAAACAATGCTAGGTTAACTGAAAAATACTAGAACAGTGGATGAATGTATAACTTTTTGTAAGGAATAATTTCTGATAAATAATTTTTAATGCTTATCTGGTAAAACTGGGCAATTGGAAAACCTTTATACCTGGAACGTAAAAATACGTAACTAAAAATTTCTTTGTTTTTAATAGACACTTTGGTCCTGTTTTGTGTTTGCCATTTTGAGCAAAATTATAACAATTTTAACAGATTTTATACGTTTTATTATGCCATTAATGATATTTCGATACACTCCGCAGAGAGGTGTGAAATTGAACGCATGTCAAAATCTTTTTTTCTTCAGATTATTGGGGTAATGAAATTTAGTACTAAGGATAAGGGGGTCCAATGGCTTGGTTTGTTTTCTGAATAAAGCGCTGAAAATAATTGGAAACTTTAAAATGGTGCAACAATGCAACTTGCGGCCGGGTCAAAAACATTGGATAACGGTTAAAAAATTGAACAAAAATAAAAAATCACATTAAAAATATTAGTTATAATAATTATTATTCCTATTGAAATTTTAATATATTTTCTTTCCTGTCTAATATTTAATGTTTTTGACCCGACCCCCAGATTTCCACGAATGCGTGATAGGACTGCATATATTTCCATCATTTTTTAATTGAATTGAATTTTTGATGAAAAGTCAATGCATATTATTGCTGATAGTTTTCAAAAGGAAAATCACATTTCTTTTAGTATGACGAAAGTAAGAATAAGTCGCCAAAATTGTGACAACTCCCGGCAATGCTATTGAACATATATTTTTTTACTGAAATGCTAGGTCGATTTAGTCTAAAGGTAGCCGTTCTAAATTTAAATAAAAGGTACAGAGCATCTGAATACATGTTGAAAGTCAACAGAACCATAAGCATACCTATCATTCTAGAAAGACTTTCAAATCATTTTATGTTTTTCGATCACCGTTTTACGTTTCCTTCTCAGCGTCGAAGTAATGAGACATAAAAAAGCACCAATCTTCCAGACGCTATTTTGTAAAATTACTACGAAGTGTTCTTTGATTCGTCAACCGATAAATCGGATTTAATCGGAAGGAATGGCTACGGAACTGTATCGTTGCTTGAAACTTTCGTTTTCGTTCTGTTACATTCTACTCATGGAGTTTAGAATGATATCGACATGCTTGGCGAGAAAAGAGTGAAGCCTTTAAAATAAATATTTAGAATCACATTTTTATGTAACCAGTATTCAAATTTTGAACAGGGTGTTTATTTGCGCAGTTGTGATCTGTTATACGTCTTAAATAATAGTATTAAATAATGTATCTTCATATCCATCTTTTTAATTTTAATCAATTTTCTCTATTTATGCACGCCATATTAGCGTATTACTGCTTGGTACGATGTAAAAAAAATGTCGCAAGACCATTCGCTAAGCTTCTGTTGGTCATGGGTCCTGTAATATAAATAATTTTGGGTTCACTTGTTACACTAAGTTTTTTCATTGAATTTTACTATGTGGCATCCTATTCAAGGTACTTGGCTTATTAGAATTTTTGGCAAATTTTGACTCCGATTTTTTAAATAAAAATCTGAATCATCTGCCTAATCATCATAACATTTTGGCTAATTTTGCAATTAAACATCCCACAGATTGTTATTTTTAGAGCAAAATTGAGAATCTTGTAACATTTTGTTTGGTTTTTGCTTTTGAATGTGGTTTTAATTGTATTTTTTAATTACGAATTCGCGCGTTTTAAGGAAGTTTTTCAGTTAGTACTAATCAACCAGAAATAAAGTAAAATTAGTTACATTGAGCTATAATTTTTGCCTCAATTTGACCATATTTTGAAATTTTCACCTGGCAACCCTGAATTCCCATCTTATTCCATGCTCAATGTTGCGAACCGAAGAATCGAAAAAGATCGCCGTTTTATTTCTCACACGTGAGGTGTATATTTTTTAACTACGGATTTTTCCCATGTAGCAGGAAATAAGCTGTCCGGAGAAAATTCTTTATGGTAGAGGTTTTATGGATCCCGCTGTAAATGTATCTATGAACGAAATGTTTATCTGTGGGTTTCTTATAGCTTTTTTTACCGATTCCATCATGGTGAAATTGTGGTCGAAGTGCTGAGGGGATTATGGACTTTTATTATTGTAGAAATGTATGTAGAACTCGGTTATAGTCTATCTATGTATTGTGTTCAATTTAGAACTTATTTTTGCTAAAGGAATATAGTATGTTGTATCATTGCGTTGCTCCAAATTGAAAGACATTTGTTTTTCCATAATATATCATATTAGGACAGAAGTTTAAAAAAAACTGTCTCACCTTTAGGAGTAAAAAGAAAGCAATGACTTCTTACGGAAAGTTTACAAATCCATTTTATGTTAAGTTGCTAAAACAGCCTTTTTTGTTTGTACCATCTCTTGCTGAACTTGCCACTTTCAAAAATCCTCATTTCGTTTTACGAGGAAACTATTGATTATAAAATTTTTAAAAAAAGTCGATTTCAGCTATAAAAAAAATTAAATTTGCATGTATTCTTCAATCAGAAATGCTGTCTTTTAATCTCCTGAGCGACCTGGAAACAAGCCAAAAATGTATGGTTGTATTTTTTATAAAAATTTTAAAATTAATTTTAAATTAACACATAAGTTTAGATAGTTCCGAATGAGTTTATTTTTGGAAACAGTACCTTAAAGTAATTTCTAACTGAAAATTCTGAATATAAATAATTTAATAATTATAAAGTTTTAAAATGTATTTTTATTGCTAGAAAAACTAGGGCATAAAATACGGAAAAAGCAATTTGAGAATGAGAAAAAACATTAAAAAAATCGCTCCAGAATAGTTTAATTCTACATGATGTATAAATTTAAATATAAATTAATTTACTTCATCAAGAAGATTATAACTAGGAAATAGTTGGGTAGTTTTAATTAGTTTTTTTTTTTTAATTTCTCCACGAAATAAAAATATTAATTAAAAATCATATTAAAACAAAAATATTTTAATATTCTGATATTACAGAATAATTAGATTTCCCAAACAAAAGTCAACATTAATTAGGATTAATTTTTTATATCACTTTTCAATTTGTTAATTAAATATTAAGATTTCAAGATACTTCAAACTTCCTTTGGTCGGCATTTAATACTGAATAATTAATGCAATAAAGTAAAGAGAAAAATAACCTATTAAGTAAGATTTATTTTATCATTGTGAAACCAAATATTTAATTCAACTTTAAAATAACATTTTGAAATCAGTTTGTGTAGATGGTTTTTTAACGGGCTTAAAATTCAAAAGCTTTTATTTTATTCCTATTTAGTTATTTATATTTTAGAAAAATAATTTTTTTGACGATTTATAAATAATTTAGCATGAATATATTATTGTCACGTAACATATATTGATATTACAAATAAGAACCCGGACCTTGTCAAAGCAAAGTTCCTTTCCAAGACCTGTCCAAACAGTTCTATCGAGCCTGAGATCATGACATACAAAGAGGCTTAAGATTTATTGCGAGATAAAAGTGTTAGCTTCTCCCTCTCTCATCCCAGTTTGCATTGGTATCCTATTGGGGTAGATGGTGAGAGAGGGGGACAAGATTTGGGAGCAATTGTGGAAGCTTTATCTTGTTTTTTTTGGTTGGTTAAACATATATGAAGAGTACACGGGAATTATTAGGCACCGATTTTTTTTTTTAAATTTAAAACCGATTTATTTACTAGGTGGACGCCCGCAATTCTCTACCTGGCTGACATTGGCGGCAGAAAGTCTCTTTCTTCTTCGCTTGGTCCAAGCGCCGGGATCGTCAATCGCCTGAATCTTGGTAGCTAGGAACTACAGAGATAGTAGTAAAAGTATTAGAGTGGTAGATCACGTGACCTACAACACTGGCTTCATTGGGGCTTCGTTATATGCGCGTCCCGTCGTTAGCATTGGAGGTCACGTGATCTGCCACTCTATTACTTTAACTATGATCTCTGTGGCATTAACTGGTTTCCTTATACACAAGTTTAGGCGATCACTCGATTATCATTGCCAAAGTGGCCTGCTTAGGATACTTCTCTATAAAATCAATCGGTTTTTCCCGTGTACTCTTCATATATATTCAGGTTTGTGTGCTTGGTCAGAGACCCGCATATAAACTTTCATCAAGTAAGACAGACACAACACACACAAGTGGATCCATATAATTTTCAGAGACAGAGGCCAACTAGAGGATCCCCAGAATTAACAAGTCACCCCCATAGGTATTGGTTTGTTATGGGACCTGGGAGGACTTTCTGACCACGACGGAATTTAACGTGCATCAGCTACCATTAGCGTTCACGGGGGTCTTCGACGGCAAGGACTCGAACACGCAACCTTAAGGATATCAGTCCGAGACCTTACCGACCAGGCTATCCCTACCCCTGGCTTTATCTTACGGGCCTGCATGGTCTAATGATGCAAAGGGTATTAGAAAGAAATTAAGAAGACATAAAATATTAACATTAATAACATTAATTAATATTGTGTTGTAATTATTTTTGTTTGAAATTGCTCTTTGTTATTTTCAATGGAATTTTTTACATGTGTGTGACTGTTGGGGTTATATTTGGGTTTTATTGTTTGAGCATTTTTTTTCCCGGGTAGGAGGAATTTAGGGGTAAATGCACTCTCAGGTTTGCTGAGTGTCCCTCATCCTGCACATAAAGAATTAAAAAATAACTGAAAATTCTATCTGTTAAGGAATTGAGTTACATATTTTCTCTTTTACGATAGCTATGAAAAAGTATAATCCTACAATTGTAGCAAGTGCAGTGTTGGAAATCAAATGATAAAATATTTGAAAAAGGTTTCCATTTGATACTGTTCAAAGGATCAATGAAGCCATATAATGATCCCATTAATGAGTTCGTCTGAAAGAAAACATAATTTCCAATTAAAGATCATTTTGAAATTAACTTTAAATAATGTGATGGAAGAGAAAAATGCAGTTTATTTTAATACTAGAGATTAAACTAATTTAGATTGAAATTCTATTAAATGTAAGAAAATAATAGGGGATAAGCTAAATTATTTGAAATCCATACATTAAAAAAAGAGTTTGACCGAAAGTGAACAGAATTTAGAACTTTCGTTTATAAACTTGGTTTATAATTTAAGCCATAACCGTTTGGAAAAGAAAGTTTAAAGTGGTATTAACGGTGTTCAATTAGTGATTTTCAACAAATACTACAAAATGAGTAGCAAAGCCTCATTTGAATGAATGCTTTGAAAATCAATGAAGATTGATATAAGCAATTACATGCCTTGGCTGTCTATAGTTCACTGCATTGATTTGAAAATCTTGTAACTGTTATGGTGTGCAATTTGTGTGTAAGTTTTTGTTATATGATTTGTTGTTATTTGCAGTAAAAAAATGTTTTATGACTATATGTTTTTCTCTGAAAAACATTTGACATAATTCTGAACATTTATAAAATATCCAGTTTGCAGCAACAACTTAATTTAAATTATTTAATTTTATTTGGTTTTATTTCTCAAGCAATTTTTAAATACTCCCTCCCCATATTTTTGATTATAAAACTTCCTTTTATAATTACCTCGTCTTTAGTTAGTAATGTTTTTAGCTCGAATAAAAATTGACACAAATCATTGCTAAAAATTAAAAGAACATTTTAAATAATGAATTTTAGAAGATTTTATTGCAATTATGGTTTACTAAATAACAAGGTATTTGCCTACAGTATAACGAAATGTCTTTTTTTAACAGAGTTTGTATTTTGAGCTATAAAGCCCATTTCACACGGTGTTCCTTCTGCACGGAACTGCTCTGATAGGATTGTCCGACTGCTCAGATTCTGACGTCACATGTTCCTGGAGGGGTTGTTGTGAATGATACTTATCGTTGATTTTGACACAACTTTTTTTAATTTTTTTATTTGTTTACATATTTCTTATAACGTGTACCAATTTCTTTCAGCTTTGACATGCACAGATTTTCTATTTTGCACTGATTACTATTTTTCTATTTTGATTTGACCATAATAAAGGAAACATGGTTCGAGATTTTTTTTTTCCATTTTGCTAACTCGACATTTGGCTAGCTCGTCAACAAGACGTCAGAGCTATACTTGATGCTTATTGGCAGATATATCTCGTCGCAGAACTTTTTCGTATCTGCACAAAAAAAATTCCGTGAAAAATTCCTCACAGCGGCTCCCCATGGTATTCCTATGGAAGTTTCGCGCAGAAGGAGCACCGTGTGAAATGGGCCTAACCAACAGACATGGACAGTTGGACAAACTTTCTAGTTCTTCGTTGCAAATCCTGATCGCAAAAGCTGAAACCAAGAAAAAAAAAACGAGCAACTGATAACTTTGTTTTAATATTCTTATTTTCCCCCTTTTTCCCACTTGACGCAAAATCAGTTAAATTGTAAATGCAATTATAACAAACTATGGTAATGGAACAAGAATTCTTTAAGACTTTCGATTTTTTAAAACCCAAAGTAGTTAGGACTTGATTGAAATGCCCTGATTGATAATCGGGGCTTAAATGAAGAATCCTTTTCAAAAGAATGTCTGATTAATTATTTAGACATTTGAAAATACATTCGATCTGAGAGAGCCGTTGTATTTTTTTTTAATTTTTCACATCATTTGTTGAGATAAAAGTTATTCGCCTTAATATTAATTTTTTTATATTATGCAGGGCATCTATGATTAAAGTTTTCCTTGAAAGAGCGTTAAAATGCGAATTATTTCCCAGAAAGATTTGAAAATTTTAATAGCACAAGGAGATCATTTTAGTGAAAATGGAAATACTTAAAGGGAACATTGGAGTGACGTGGATTGATTCAACAATATATTGATATCTTACTCTGCAGAAAAAAGATGATACATTAGTTCATATATGTAATACCTTCATTACCTGACATCAGGGAAACTATGATACCTATCGTTTCCCTGGACATTAAGTAAAACGATATATCTGGATATTTTCTGGCACTCACTTGAATCAACGCTCTATTGTTCTATCCTTTTTGGAAAAACGAAACTAAATTCTTCAACCCTTTCAGTCCCAGTGATGCCATTTGACATCATCATTTTCAAATCATAATTTTAAAAAAATGTTGGAGATAATATCTATTGGGATTAATAAAAAATATGTTCTTGTAAAAAAGATCGAATGATGGGGTTTTTTATATCATAAATGGCTATAGACCATCAGAAAAATAAATCTTCTGACTGAAAATGCCAAATTATCATTGGAACGGAAAGGGTTAAATATGTTGCATCAATATGTTGCAGAAAATTTTGAATCGATCCTTATTGTAAATTTAGTTTCACAATAATATTCAATTTCTTAGTTAATTCAAAATACTATATATTTGACTAGCTACTTTTTTAAATAAGTAATTGCGGTCACATATACAGCTGTTTCGATTTGAAGGTTTAAAACTTTTTCGCTCATATTGCGTGCTAAATAAAATTGAGTTTTTGAGAACAAAACTAAGAAATATAATTGCATCTCGTTTTTATACCAACATTCTACTATAAGAACTCATCCACGTGTAAGAAAGCTTTTCTGAAAAAATAAGCTGTTACATTTTGTTTAAAAAGTCTCTTTAATTGAGATTCCTACTTCCAAGAAAGATGTTCTTAGTTTTTTGTGCATACATTTTATAAACATTAGTTCTTTAATTATGAACCAATTATTACTAAAATTAAATAAATAACATTTGAATATAATCCTTCCTTAAAAAAATTAATTAATTTAAACTTTAGTTTCAAATTGATACTAAGATTAATACTAAGACTGATACTAAGATTTGCTTAAAAAGTAAACATTAATAGCATTTAATTTTGAAATTCCTACTTTTTGTGGAAAATCAAGCAAAATGGATTAAAGGTAATATAAAAATAAACCTATAAATATTTTATAACGTCAGACTAGTTCTAATGAACAAGTAATTGTTGAAAAAATACTATTACTTATTCCTAGATAATCCGTATTTCAGTATAATTAATATAGCATTCAAATAACTTTTTGTACAACCCATCGACAAAAATATTGATGTTTCTATTAGTGGGACATCTTAATGCACGCGTATGCATTCATATTGATTAATTTCCAATGCCATGTATTGCAAACAATAAACATTCCAAAACTATCATCCATTCTTCTCTTCATACCTTTCATCATTTTTCATTGTAAACTAACAAACTTCGATTATTTTTGAAGGTCGTAGTTAAAGAGTGTTATATAATTGTTTGCATTGGCAAAAGCGTAGTTGACGAGCTATGACCTTCGATGTTTCTCAGATCTTCTGTTTTACATTCCTGTATCTGCTTAATTTATTTTGAACTGTAATTACTGAAAGATTCGGCTAAAGAAGATCGAAAAATCTCCTTTTATCCGTTGATTACAGCCATCAGTCGTTTATTTCTATAACATTGAAGCAGTGCGGGGGACACTATTTGTGGTTTTAATTTTAGTTTTGTATGTTTCGAAGTATCCTTTTGGTCATTATTCAAATATATTCCACATAGCAATCCCGGATCCTATTAATTGCCCTTTATTAAAACTTATTATACTACTTATTTAATTTGTATTCTTAGTTTTCTTTTTAACTAGCAGTAGGAAAGTTAACATTTCAAAAATAATGTTTCTTAAACAAGTTATATATCTAAAACTGATTCAAATATTAAACTATTGATATAAAAGCCTATTTCGACACATCTATTTTGACACAAAAGGACAATAAAATGAATGTTGGTTTGTCCAAAATACATGGAATAGTTTGAAATTTATCCAGTAGCATTTCCATTTAACCCTTCAATCGTTGCACTAAAATTTTTCGTACCATGCGCGTCTGTTTTTCTTACAACAATCTAAAAAATTAAAATTTTATAATTAAATTTTTTTATAATTTTTACACCTGGAAATATTTTTAAAAACATCCCTTTAAAAATAAACCTGGTTCCATTTTTTTAAAAATATTTTATTTGGACTAAATTTAGTTAAAAATTTATGCATTTAAAGCAACCACACATATTAACCCATTGCCTGGACGTTTGTGAGGTAAACCGGAAATAATATATTTCTATTCTAAGTCCTTGAGCATTCTCTTTATCGTAAAAATGTTTGAAGTAGTCCAATCGAACTCCGTATCAAAGATTGTAATCACAAACTATCTAAAACTATTTCAAAAATGTATGATTCCGTTTATTATGCTGAAATTCCACTCAACATGACTGGTGACAATTTACAATTCTACTCCAATCTAGCACTTTCCCTTACTAATGAAACGCTGTTTGAAGTTTTCCTAAACTCGGCAGCAAACTTCAAACTTAGAGTAGCTCTCATTATCTTGCAATTGAAATAGGATCTGCAGCCACTTTAAACAACAACGGATGTCTAACTAGTTTGATGATCGAGTGTAGTAACCCGTTCGCATATTTCTATTCCTTACATTCAAGCGACCCCATGTCAGTGACGTCAGGCCGCTGGGCGGGGAAATGAAAAGTCTAAATGAAAGTGTCTCCTGAAGAGAATAACAGGCAATCAAAAAATTGTGATTGCACTGCGAAAATTTACATAAAGGTTAAATTAGAGATTGTCAACACAAAGAAGACTAAAAAATTTGTAAGGGTTCGTATTGATTTTTTTTAACAACGTGACTACTATTAACTATCCGTTCCAATAGAACAGAACATTTATTATATCTCATAGACACATATATAGCTAATTCAAAGAAACATGTATTCAGTAATTTTTAAATCATTAAATAGGGGAATCAGAAACAAAATTTTTTTTATATTATTAATATCAATAATATATTGCACACAAAATAATTTCTATTAAAAAAATATTCATTGAATCCCCAGTTAAGGAAATGTAATTACATTATCACTGGCTTTTGAAATCTATAGGAAAAGATTTCGAATGTAGGTATAGATTTCGAATCCGGTGTATTATTTGTGAGTATGTTATTGTTTTAGTAGAGTAAAAATGAAGAGCAGGGAAAAAATGAAGCTTAACTATTTTTAGGTAAATAATATTAGGCAGAAGCCTTGCAATCTGTATATTAATTACACATTCGCATTCAAAAATTAGATAAAAACATTTATTAAAATAGGAGGTGAGTTCTTATTTAATTCCGGTGAATTCAGAAAAAGGAATATTTTTTTAAAGCTATTTTAGTAAATTCAAGAATGTTTTTTTTAATGATTACTATATATTATATAGGATTTAGTTGCTGTACTTGAATATAGGTGGCAGCACGAGCGCTAAAATTCGAGATCTAAAATCTGCCATTTGGCTCTCAGAACATCTAAAATTATCTAGCTATAATAATCATCACTTCAATTTTTTACAGATAAACACCATTCAATATTTTTTCAGTTAATTTTTGTATTTTTTGTGTGAATAATTAAAATCTCGAAATAATGGTAAACTCTACACGACAGTAATTCTTACGCAACGCCATTGCACCAAGACGGATAATGATTGGTTACATTTATTTCGTTCCCGCCCAGCAGCCTGACGTCACTGACATGGTGTTGCTTGAATGTAAGGAATAGAAATATGCAACCCATTCACTACTCCAAGTCTATTTTATTGAAATATGATTGTCATGATTACTTTTTAAAAATATTAACTGTGTTTAGGAAAATTTCTTTCAATATTGTGTCAATAATTGTATTGAAATTCAATAAAGCAACTTCCAAAAGTATCAACTCTTCATTTCCTTCTAACATGATTGTCAAGCAATATCCTGCAATTGAGATGCAAATGTACTGATAAATTAATTACAATACGTTAAAGATAATTTAATTATATCTCTTAATAACCTTAACAGTGATCTCAGGTTTATATATAAAAAAATTCAAGGAGTTAAAAACTTGTTCAACCGATAACATAAGGAAGTACGTACAATAATTGTTTTTTATAAAACATAATCTTTATAAAAATCTTTATAGAAATCTTTATCATTATATTAAAAAAACTGTTATATTTAAGCTACAGTTTTTAATTTTCCCCCCAAGAAATTGCTGATGCCATCTTTTCTTTATCATTTACTTTTCTAGATCTCACATTAAAGAATAGTTAGGAATCAATTAACTTATCCATCAGCATTACTACTATAATTCTACTACGAAGCCCCTTTCCCCTCTTACTACAGAAACCCTGTTCCAGGTTATCAAAATCTTTTCTCACAACTTGGAGTGGCGCCCTTATTATAATGCAATTGAAACGCTGCCACTTTATACCCCAACTGATATCGACAAGCCTAATCACCTAGCACAGTAACCTCTTTAGCGCAAAAGCGTATTTTAATTGGCTTCAGACAAATGAATTAGAATCCGATAGCATATCTAAAAGTATCAATTTGGTATATGTTAAATAAAAACTTTTTGAGTGAAAATATTTTTTAAACTAATAACTTAAATTAGTACTTCAATACTCCCATGCATCTTTATAAAGTATGATCGTTATAAAAAAATAATTTTTATAATTGCGTGAAAAAAAGCCAATTTTTACGTTATTATTTCAATATCAAACGCGTGCAAAAAGTCAAACTATTTGAAACAGTGACGCAAAGTACTTTTTTTCACCCAAAAGCAGTGAAAAAAAGTACTTTGTGTCACTCTTTTCATTAGATGCCGACATTTCAAGTAAATTTCGATTTGATAATACTCATAACATCCAAAGATTTATAGATCTGCTTTATTTAAAAATATTATGAGCGTGAATTATTTTTGATTCAATGAAATTTTTTTCTTTCGATGGGAATATTTCTTTAGTCACGCCCTTCGAACTGCGAGTTCATTGGTTGCTTTCTTTGACAGAATGTTGAAACACGCTTATTGGTTTTTATAGCATCACGTGCTCCGAACTACGAGTTCATTGGTTGTTTTCTTTGACATCTCTCCTGGAAGATCCAAACTCATTTTAGTCTAATTAGCACGTGAATTATTTTTGAACCAATGAGATTTGATTTTTTTCACGCAATTATAAAAAATAGTGTATGAAACACGTGCGAAAAGTAAACTTTTTAAAGCACGTGTCTTTATTTCACTAGTTTTAAAAAGCATTACTTTTCGCACTAGTTGCATAATAGTTATTTATGCAACAAGTGTGAAAAGTATCACTTTTTAAAACTAGTGGATTTTATTTCACGAGCGAGGTACGAGCGAGTGAAATAAAGACACGTGTTTTAAAAAGTTTACTTTTCGCACGTGTTGCATACACTATTTTTTATAATTGCGTGAAAAAAATCAAATCTCATTGGTTCAAAAATAATTCACGTGCTAATTAGACTAAAATAGACTAAGAGATGTCAAGGAAAACAACCAATGATCTCGCAGTTCGGAGCGCGTGACACTATAAAAAACCAATAAGCGTGTTTCAACATTTTGTCAAAGAAAGCAACCAATGAACTCGCAGTTCGAAGGGCGTGACTTAAGAAATATTCCCATCGCGAGAAAAAAAATTCATTGATTCAAAAATAATTCACGCGAAAAATATTTTTAAATACAACAGATCGATAAATTTTTGGATTTTATGAGTATTATCAAATCGAAATTTTACTTGAAATGTTGGCATCTTATAAAAAGAGTGCGACAAAGTCTTTTTTTCACTGCTTTTGGGTGAAAAAAAGTACTTTTTTTCACTGTTTCAAAAAGTCTAGCTTTGTGCACGCGTCTGATATTGAAATTATAATGTAAAAGTCGGCTTTTTTTCACGCAATTATAAAAATATCTATTTTGTCTTTACATTATTTTTTAACACCATTGTTATAAACTCTCAAAAATGAATGCTCAAAAACGACGAAATTTTCCTGAATTTTGACGATACCGTTACTGGCAAATGCTCCGAGTTTTCGTTTCCTCAAAGTGAGGAAATTTGAATCGTCATTTTTACGAGGATTTGAATTGCGTATAATCTAAAGATATATTTCGTCATTTTTGAGCATGTGAGTACAACAATGTGATTCAGTTTCCTCAAAATCAAGATACAGAATCGTCAAATCATGATCGTAAAAGTGAGGCTTCGCGTTTACTCAAAAGTCACGTGATAGTTTGACGAAACAATTCTCAAAATTAACGAAATGAGGCTTGAGGATTCATGAATCGTCAAAAATGAAAGTGTTATTTCTGAGAGTGTAGTCATGCTTCAAATTTGAATAGTTTCTAAGAAATATATCAATACCCATTTTTCCATTATCTTTACGATTCCAGGTATCACAGTAAAGTATAGTAAAACATTTGTCAAGATATCAACCAACTTATTCAACAGCATCAATTATTCTTACAGTTCCAATTCAACGACTCTTACTACAGAAACCCTGTTCTAATTCGTCCAAATATTTTCTCTTCGCTTCGGAATCTACACTGTTAAAAAAAAAAATCCCTGAATTAACGGAAAAACTACTGGCAGCAAGTTGCCGGGATTTTTCCGTTAATTTCAGAATCTTCCGTTTTGGAATTTTTCCGTTATTTTCAGGAACTTCCATTTCGGAATTTTTCCGTTAATTTCAGGATCTTCCATTTCGGAATTTCTCCGTTATTTTCAGGATTTTCCATTTAGCTGTTTCCTGTTTCATGAATTTCTAATTGGCATTTCTCTCTTAAATTCAGAAAACTTACTTAATATTTTTTAGTTAATTCCAAGACATTTTTGATATTTTCTTGTCAATTTTGTTTCTATATACTATTTAAACATCAAACATTCTAAATATATCCATTTATATATGGTGTTATAAATATAAGCTAAGCATAGGGGTATTTAAACATGCATCCTGTTTGTTATATAAAACGTAAGCATATAATGTCTTCATACTTTAACCTTAAATATATTCAAAACTAATACATTCTAATCCTTTGATAATTTTTAACCATATTTCGTATATTATCTGAAAAAAAGGACATTGTTCACATTTTTGAAATTTAAATATTACCACTCTTCATATATTTAAAACAATTTTAATATGACAGAAAAATTTTAAGAATTTTGATAATTTTTCTGTCATATTTTTTACAATGTATATATTTAGAATTGTTCTGTGGCTATCGTACTTTTCAGTTAGCATATCCAGGGCAAAATCATGTGTAGGGGATAATGAGTCGGGTGTCTTAGGGGTTGAACACCCCTTAACTGAGAGACTTTTAAGACAGTAACCTTTTTAATCAAAAACAATAAATTTGTAAGTGTCTGCATTTGTGCAATACATACATGAATTAGTATAGTCGCTGATAGTAAAAAAACCCATTTTTTTTAGTATATGGGGACGAGAGTTATTATCCCCCCCCCCCATCCTGGATACACCACTGATACATTTTAACAATATGTGAATAACAAAGGAATTACAGAATATAATCATGTTTTATTTTTCTTTCATAATTGAAAAAGACTGTTATGGTATTTCAAATCCTCAACTAATTTTAAAATTTGTGCAGGAACGACAGATTTAGTTTTCTTCTTTTTCTGAACTTTCGACCCTCTTTGGAGATTTATGATAAACAAGCACCTAAAAAAAAATATATTAATACATACAAGTCCAATTTTGAATAAATAGATCTAATGTAAAGAAGCAAGTGGTAATCAGGCGTTAATCAGACAAAATCTTCTTAAGCCTTCTAAAATTAAACAATTTGTAAATTTTAGGCTTTTTTTCGAGCAAGTCTTCCATAGTATCTGCGCCGTAATAATTTAATATCAGAGTTAAAAACGCTTTTTCTCTTTTTTGTGAAGAGTTGGGATGGGGAAGACAAGGCATGAATCTTAGAGTACCATTGATTTATCCATGTCTTACAATACAATTTTGAGAATTGGAACACTGAAAATATTTTTTAATAATATAGGGGTAGAAACAGAACAGAAATGTTCTTGAATAATGTATATCAAAATTAAAAATACAATTTTATAATAGTATTTAGTAATAAAATACAATTTTATAATAGTATTTATATATAGTAATAAAATACAATTTTATAGTTAGTATTCTAGTAAAAGCTAATAACTATTGCTGTAGTTGAAGACGGTGGGCCGAAAATGAGATATCACTTAGCAGCTATATCTAAATGAACATTAAAATAGCGTTCTGCGGACATTTGCAATTCCTAAATTTTGAATTCGTTAGAAAATTTGCATTCAATTGAAAATTTTGTTTTTCTTAGTGCAGATTTTTCAAAACAAAGAGCATTGACAATAGTGTATGTAACATCTGAATCGAATCAAAGCATGTGATCTGCATATATCCGTAATCACTAATTGATTCGTTAAATTAAACAAAAGAGTATTATTTATTAAAGAGAAAGTTTACGTTATGTATACTTGCATAGTTTTTTTTTAAATAAACCATGCTATGCTGATAGCGATAGCGTAACCGTGCTTTTCAATCGAGATTAGATTAGGTTTTGAAATAACGTCGCACTGGAGCTACACAAGGGCAATTGCTTTTCAATCGAATTTAAATGTAATAATTTCAAATAATTTCATTATTTCTTAATAATGTTTTAATTGTTTATTTATACATTTGACAGCTTTTAAAAACTTTTAAATTAAATTTACTTAGTTAACCGTGTTGGGAAACAAACGGAATTATTAATTTCAGGAATCATCCCACGGTCAATTATATGACTATAGAGATTACAGAAACAAATAAGAAAGTGACAAGAAGAACTGGATTCTATATATAGACAAGAAAGATAGAAAATATAATTTTTAAATAAAATCTTATTTTATTGAAAGAAATGAACATACCTGTATATTTATCTTTCTTGCTTCAGATGTGGTCAAAACAAACAAACAAAAAATATGGTGGCTGAGTCGGTCGTCGGATGTGTCGAGGCTAAAAGCTGTTGGGTGCGAGGTTATATGGAGAAATTACGTTAATACGGGTCTTAAGTGAAATTCTGCCCCCAGAAATACGGTGTTTTTCCGTTTTCGCTTGTCAAGCGGTTAAGGAAAACGGAAACAAGCTGTTTATTTCAGACAAACCGTCTGTTTGTTGAATAAACGCAATCTTTCCGTAAATTCCCGAAAATAACCACAGAAATATGCACGTAAAATTCAGGTTTTTTTTAACAGTGTAATACATTCAACCAGATTCTGGCTTCTGTAATAAAAAATCTTGTGTAACTATCAACATGACTTAGTAAGCATTTCAATACTCAGATGCTTCTTTATAAAAATGATCTTTATAAAAAAATAATCTTTGTTTTTATATAATAGTTATTTATGCAACAAGTGTGAAAAGTAACACTTTTTAAAATTAGTGGATTTTATTTCACGAGCGAGGTACGCGCGAGTGAAATAATGACACGCGTTTTAAAAAGTTTACTTTTCTCACGTATTTCATACACTATTTCTTATAATTGTGTGAAAAAAAATATCATTGGTTCAAAAATAGTTCACGTGCATTTATATCTTTAAATAAAAACCGGTCGATACATATCTGGATTTTATTAATATAATGAAATAGAAATTTTAACTTGAAATGTTGGCATCTTTTGAAAATAGTGAAAAAAAGTCTTTTTTTCACTTCTTTTGGGTGAAAAAAAAAAGCACTTTTTTTCACTGTTTCAAAAAGTCTAACTTTTTGCACGCTTCTGATATTGAAATTATAATGTACAAGTCGGATTTTTTTCACGCAATTATAAAAAAATATTTTTACAATCATTACGCAACAGTTTTAATTGTTTCCGAGAAATTTAACAATGTCCATTTTCCTTCATGTTTACGTTTTAAGGTATCACGGTAAAGTGTAGTATCACAACTTCCAAGTACCCATCAACTTAAACAGCAGCATTAATCATTCTTACAGTTCCAATTAAACGACTCTTACTACAGAAACCCTGTTCTAACTTGTCCTAATCTTTTCTCCCAACTTGGAGTGTTCCTCATTATCCTGCAATTGAAATGCAGATCCGCTGCTACTGATATCGACAAGCTTAATGACCTACCACAGTAACCCCTTCAGCACACAGGAGAATTTTAATTGGCTTCGTGGACAGAGAGTTGTAGAAGTTTCGCAGTTTGTTTTGTAAAGCAGTTTTGTTTCATTGCTTTTTTTTTTTTGAAGTTTTTAGAGCTTTTTTTTCTCTTCTAGAACTAGCTTGGAAGCCATAGTTACTTGGTTTTTGTATAGGCTTGAAAAATCTTAAATATATATTCATCTAAAATATTTTTAAAACAAATATATATTTTAAACAATGTTTTTATAAGTAATTATTGAAAAGTTGTACAGTTTAATTAATTTGCTGAGGGACGAATTAATTTAATGCAATTTAAGTTTGAAATCTCTAAAATTACATTTTTTTGCACGCTATGAATGTTGAATGCATAAACAATGTCACTTTTTTATAATATTTCAATCAGCATTTTAGTTCAAAATCTAATTGTAACGAAATCGAATTTAGTCCTTATCATAATTTTATACAAATATACAGAAGCTTAAAATTAAATAAGAAAACTGTAAAATGAAGTTGGTAAGTGAATTTAAAGAATGTGAATCTTTAGTAGGAAGATTCTAAGAAACGCATAATTTTTAAAAGCATACTTTCTAGTACAGCTGGGGAAAAAAAAACGCTCCACCCCACGTTTCTCAGCTGCTATTGGACAAGGAACTTTGTGAAAGGTGTCATTTTTCAGGAAATAGCGTGAGGAACTGAGAACTGGCAACAAAAATTGTATAAGGGGTCGTCTACATATTAAAATGTGTACCAACTTTGAAAATTCCAATGGCAACACCCAATTTTTTTTACATAAAAATGTTCAGCACCTTCAAAATACCTCATGTGTAAAAAATAATTTTTTACTTTGCATTATTTGCTAAGCTATAAGCATTCAAAGTTGAACGCCCATAATGTTAAAAAAGTGTCATAAACTTTTATTCATATCTCCACAAATAAAAGGAATTAAAGAAAGTTTTTTTTCATTATATACTTCTTAATCTTCCAAAAACAAATCACACAAGTTTTTTCGTCAATTTTTCAGTTTTAATAATTTTTTATTTAAATTTAAATAATAAAAAATAAAACATGAATAGCAACCCCAAATTTTTTTTACATAAATCGATAAAGTAGATCAAGTAGAACCAAAATCCCAAATTTTTCAATTCAAAAACAATTATTTGCCGAGTTATTGTAAAAAAACTGAAAAAGACGAATTTTAGGGATCGTGTAAAAAATTACTTGGCGAATTCGATCCTAACTTGCATTATCGTTTGGTGATTGAAAAGCATTTGTTGATAAATGGTTTATTCAAATTATTGATGTCTAAAAAAATCTAAAAATCTTTTCAAATTTCAAGTGCATGCAATGTATTTTGTTTGTCGAATTAACTTTAAATTATATCGATTACTATGTTTTTAAATATGTGTTATTTCCAATACAATTTCAAGAAGTGAGTATCAAAAATAAATATGCTAAAATATAATTGGAATTCGGTTTTCAGTACATTTTATTGTTACCACATTGCTTATTTAAAATTATTAGTGCCCACTTTCCTTGATTATAAATCATTGCCCAATCCTTCTGAATAATTTTATTTTGCTTTCCTTAAATATCGTGTTAAGATTGTAACCCTCGTTTTGAAATACGTGGTTTATATTACCGATAAAGGGCGACAAATTTTTAACAAACTTTTTGCAGCAATATTAATGAAACAAAAATTTGCATAAAGAATGTGAAACATTAATGCAATAATCATGTTAGTCAATGTGATTATAACTAATCGCAGTTGAAAATCTGTTCGTTATAAATAACCGTATATGCGACTTAAATTAAAATTAAAACTTTTTATCTTCTAGTCTTTATTTTATTTCTGAATTTATAATTTCAAAATAAAAAAAAACATCAAAAAAATCACAATATTAGTGAAGAAAGTTAAATTCTAGCATCCGTTGGCGAGATTATGTTAACCCAGTTAGTTTGTTGTTTTGAAGAGACGCAACCCAAATATTACTGTTTTCACTTTAGAGATTTCCCCCTAAACGAGTTCAAAATTAATGCTTTAATATCTCAGCAAATAATGCAAACTAGATAATACTTTTTTATACATGGGGTATTTTGAAGGTGCTAAACATTTTTATGTAAAAAAAATTGGGTGTTGCCATTGGAATTTTCAAAGTTGGTACTCATTTTAATATGTAGACGACCCCTTATGCAATTTTTGTTGCCAGTTCTAAATTCCTTACGCTATTTCCTGAAAAATGACACCTTTCATAAAGTTCCTTGACCAATAGCAGCCGAGAAACGAAGGGTGGAGCGTTTTTTTTCCCCAGCTGTACCATAAAAAAGCTAATAAAAAGAGTCAATAAAAGTAATAAATAATTGTATACGATTTTCACAAAAAAATCTTGATCTAATTGCACTTCAATGAATATAATAGGGATTAATCTAGATTTTTAAACCTGGTGTTAGCGTTACTTTAATAACGGTGACTTGCAGATAAAGTAAACTCCCAGATGTCAATCTTTCCATTTTTGAACAATTCTTTAAAATAAAGAAAAGTAGGCTAAATAAATTACATTGATTCAAATATAAATCGGGTTATTTAAAACTAAATCTGGCAAAAATCATGTCGAACAAACATTTCCAAGATTGAAATTTTTATTTCAGAGGCTATAACGGTTGAAAAGAACATAACATTATACGCCGACAATAACCTTCTTAACTTCAATCCCAGTTCTTGAATGAAATTTTCCACCGGCACCGGCCCCCGATTTCTAAGCAGATCGAATTTCCTTGTGTTGTTTTGAAACAAAACTAGCGGTTTTAGAAACTAAATCTTTCATCCCCTACTTCTTTCTCGGCGATAAGGCGTAACAAGAAGCTGGGTAAAAATATGGAGGTATGAATGAGACGAAGACATTGGCGAGAAAAATAATTTAGTTCTTCTGGAAGTTGCTAAAGTGAATTGAAAGTCCGAAATGAAACAAACAGCACACTTAAGGGGTCATAGGAGTCTTAAAAATGTGCAAAGAAGGTACTACAAAAAAAAGTTTGATCTTTCATGTAATTTTTTACCTACTCAATATATCTGTATATTTTTTTTATGTAATTCTGCAAGATTTATTTATTATAAAACACATTTTAAAATTTATGAAACTTTAATATAATTTATTTTAGTTTTGGCTAAACATAAAGCTATTTGAACACATTGGGATTAGGCTTGCGCGACAAATTTTGAGGTCAAAATTGAAAAAATGACCAAGAAAATGACTTTATATTGTACAAATATTTACAAACAAAGACTTATACCTAAATTCTCGGCTCAATTTTAGTTAGAAATTATTTTAAAAACTTTTTTCTAAAAAAATTAATAAAAATTTAAAAATTTTGATTTAAAATTTTTAAAAAAATAATTTTAATAAAATCATTTTCTTGGTCATTTTTTCAATTTTGACCTCAGAATTTGCCGCGCAAGCCTAATCCCAATGTGTTCAAATAGCTTTATGTTTAATATCATTTATTTTAGTTTTGGCTAAAGTCACATAAATTTTAAAATTTGTTTTATAATATATAAATCTTGTAGAATTGCATATAAAAAATTATACTTGTATATTGAGTAGTTAAAAAATTACATGAAAGATCAAACTTTTTTTTGTAGTACCTACTTTGCACATTTTTAAGACTCCTATGACCCTTAATGAGATTCCAATCAGAAACGCATGATTTAAAAAAATGGAATTGAAAGTATGAAAAAATGAACATATTGTGCAGTTGTAGTGTTCGACATAAATTGATGCATAGTTATAGTATTTCCAATTAAATTTGAATACCAAATATTAATGGACGATTAGAACAACTACGGCTACCGTAATGTTACACCTACGTCAAATGTTGTCTTATATCTCACAAACAAATCAGTATCATCAATGAAAACTTACACCGAAGGCCGGGATAGCCTGGTCGGTAAGGACTTGGACTGGCATCCCTAAGGTTGCGAGTGCGAGTCACGGTGCCTTCCGAAGACAACCGTGTACGCTAATGATGACTGGTGTACTTTAAATCCGCCATGGTCACAAAATCCTCCAAGTTCAGATACCAAATCAATACTTGTGAGGGTGACAAGTCAATTCTGGCGATCCTCAAGTTGGCTCTGTCTCTAAAAATTAGATGGATCCGGGTCATTCTCTGTAAAAGGGACAAATCGATGTCCCGGACACTTTTCTCTTTATTTTCAAATTATATATGCAAGTTTTTGATTTATTAGTGTAAACTCGCCCACAACCTAACTAGTCCCACCTAAAAAATATCAAATAATTATAATTTACTTACATAAAATTTCTTTTAAATACCCGATTTCAAAACTCCCTCACATGTCCTTACATGCTTTTTCTTTTAACTACCCGATTGTCACTCTCCCATCCACACTGTCTTTACATGCTTTTAACAACTTTTAACTACCTAAATATAGCTGTTTTAAATATATAATAATTTTGGAAACTATTGGTGGTAACTATTTATGGTTAATTTAGTTTCCGAAAGTGTAGTTTCCGAATGTGTGTCTGGTGTTTTTTTTGTCATTTTTTTTGTAATTTATGAGTTATGTGTCCCTGGGATATAGAGTCACTCCTACAACACTGTTTTAAAGTTCAAATTAAAGTTCAAATAAAAACTTACTGGAAGATAGAAAATCGAATATTAAATTGGCATCTTATATCCTAAAGGATTGAGGCTTCTAAATCAGCCATCAGTTGTTTTTGATCTTGAGTGATAACGTTTTTACAGTACTTTAACATTAAAAATATCATGGGAGTCTTTTAGAGTCGTCACTCACTCAATCTCATTTACTGATTATAGATAAGGGCAAGAATTTTTTTAATAGTCTCAAATTGTGGGCATTTGAATGTATATTAACATCACTATTGGTATTGATATCGGGTATCGTAATTTAGACCCACAGTCACGTTATCATCAAGAGATTTCTGACGAAAACTGTAAAATAAAATGCGGTTGCAATTTTTTCAGCCGCTCTTCTTGATCAGAAGTCGCTTACTCTAATCACGTCATGCTCATATTATACCCTTATTTAACACAATTTATTCCATTGAAATTATATTTGACAAAATGCCAATATTCAAGTATGGTCGGTGTCGATCTCATCACTTGACCAGGATTCTAAATTACGATGCCAGTCGCCAATTGGCCCTCATGTAGCCGTAGTGTGACGGTATTTCAAACCAACCCAACCAAACTTTCCCATTTAAAGAAAAAACTCACATTCCTATAGAGATATATATTGTGTACTCTATCTACTATAGGCATGGCGCACCTTTTTATTCAACCAAACTTAACCGCACATAGATTTAAATCATGCGTTTTTGAACTGAAGCACCATGCGTAACTTTTGGGGCAGGTCAAAAAGGCATGCAATGTTTTCGGTGTTGCATGCTCCTCTATATTGTCTGTTGCGCATGCTCAGTATCTAAAGAAGTTTACGTCAATTTTCAAGTATGGAAAATATGCATTTTTTAAAAAATAAAATCATCAAATGGATCTAAACCATTTTTTTTGTACTATATATGAATGGGAGCAACACATATAAAGAAAATTATTCAAAAAGAAAAATATTTTTTCCCCAGTTTTTAAAAGTGCAATTTGTCCCTTTTGCAGAGAATGACCCATCCACTTATGTGTGTTAGGGTCTATCTTCCTTGACGAAGTTTTATAAGAGGGTCTCTTGCCAAGCACACAAACCTGAAGATATTTGTCTACCAACCAAACAACTCACGCCACAGGTAAGTCGTCCAAACTAAAACGTCCACTCTTACAGCAGCGCCATAGCTTTGTCAAACATCAACTTCCATCCCACAAACCAAAACACTCTCCATCCTGTTTTAATCATCCTTTTTATTAAATGCACAGTACTTAGCAGAAAAAAAAAATAACCCAAAGAGTAAGCCATTTTTCTGTTGGGCCTATGTTATTTTTAAATGTGTGTTCAAAAGTTTATCGATCAGAGTTAATATCATTGACCGGGAGCGCAGTTCATTATATCAAATTTTTAATTTATCGTTATTTTCAGTGTTTTTTTAATAAGACGTTGGAATCCTTATTTTCAGTTGTTCAAAAAAGTTGCTACAGTTTATTATTACCAGGTGCATTGTTGTTGATCTGATTATTTTTTATAATTTATGTTGCCCTCAGGACCAGAAGAAGAAATAACAGAAATTGGTTAATCACCTTGACTAGCTAAAAAAAACCTAATGCCTAATTTCAATATAAAATCTGAATATAACAGTCCGAAATAGAGAATAGAGAATTTAAAACCGATATTATGTTTTAAAGACATTGACAAAAGAATAAAATACGTTAAATTAAAATAATGAATGACACCAGAAGCAACTAAGCATATTGATCCTCCTAGGTTTTCTAAACTAATTAACCACATTTTACATACATGGTAACAATACTATAGGGCAACTTTTCTGAAGTATTGGAAATTTCAAATCAATTTTTACACAACTAGGTACTTGGGTTTGGGTCTACATCTAAGACAATAATTGACTTCTTTTGCTAACCTATTAATGCATTACTTTGTAACTAGACAGCATATCTCGCTTATTCTTACTTTCCAGAGTAAAACGTGACGGCTGCTTGTTGGAATTCGAGAAAAATTACACCTTATTTGGGGTGGATTACTTTCGTGTTTGCATTCGCTAATGACCGGGATTGTTGGAAGGTTTGTTAGCGCTTGAGCTTTGTGTTTTTCCAATGTGTTCTTGACGTGAAAATGAGCTTTGTTTAGGAGAAAGTAAAATTGGTGGGTTCTGATTTACTTTCCGTATACTCAGGTAATAATTGGCTGGTAATTTGATATTTAGAAGCATGATTTAGTGCAAGAAATGTGAGTTAGTGTAAGAAATATGAGTTAGAGTAAGAATTGGGTGCAGTGTTTCATTTTGAAAGTTTCGTTATTGTTGTGAAGAATAATTTTCCAAAGTAGTTTTCTTTTAGTTTGTCGTTTGCTGCCAATTTGCAGTTAAGTTGTTTTAGAGACTGTTTTAACGTATTTATGCAGTTTTAAGTCATCCGATTAAGTTCATTAGCTTAGCTTGTTCGAGAAGAATAAATTCAAAAATAATTCGCCTGATACTTTTACGTAGTATTTTTTTTCTAGCGAGTGGTACTTGAACTAGTTCTTTTTCATGATGACTTTAAAAAAGATACCTTATATCTAAAATAACAAACTCAGTATACGATTCGTTTGACTGTTTTAACGTTTTTATGCAGTTTCAAATTATCCGATTACGTTTAACATGCCGTTAGCTTAGCTTGTTCGAGAAAAATAAATTCAAAAATAATTCGACTGATACTTTTATGTACTACAGTGGTGGAAATTGATTTATGAACTAACACTCTTTTCACCAGATATCGTTTTGTATTAAGTGCTCACAATTCGAATTTTGTGTGTTGTATATTCAGAGTATAATAAAGGATTTTCACACATAATTTTTTTTTTTCAAAAAATGATATTCAAATTAAAAAATAATCTATTTTTAGTTTTTGGGCATGTCAAAATGGTGGAAATTGATTTTATGAACTCATATTTATTTTGAACCCAGGTACCAAATATTTCAACTAGTTCTTCATTTGAACTTCAGGGGAGCTTACTATCAATGCTTTTAAATAAGAATAAGGCCGAACTTTGCTGAAATTTATCTGTTTTATTCCCATTTTACTAAATAAGGAAAGAATTTCGGGGACTGCCCTGAAGCCAAAAAGGTAAAAAATATGACCCTTATATAATATTGTAACAAATCTGTTAGAGAAATCAGCATATTAATTAAACGATCAATTACATATAATCATAAATATTATGAAGAATCATTCTGACTACGATACGGCAAAAACCATCAATAAAAAAGGTTGGTTTGTAACCCTCGTGGGACGAGGCACAAAATCATGAAAAAACGATTATTGGACTTGCATCCCAAAAATTACCATTTGTGGCAGCATTTGTGCAATTACAGGGACGAATTTGTTATGAACTATCACTTCCTGTAGACTCCCAGAAGAGATAGGACAAATATTGATATCGTCGCCGAACTTGAAAATGTTCCAAAATGAAAGCTGCTCCCAAAGCTGACTCTTCACCATAAGAACTGGCTAATAAAATAGGGTCATAACTACATGAAAATGGATATGGGTGGGGGGTGCATTGAGAGAAATGGGAGAAAAAAAAAAAGGGAAATTTGCTGATGAAAAAAAGTTCAATTTGGAATGGATGTGATGGTTTAAAACTGTTATTGAAAGGATCTTCGAAAATAACCAAGATCTGTCTTCGCAGAAATGTTAGTGGTGGAAGTTTGATGGTTTGGGCAACGATATCTTATGATTGAAGAAACAAGGTTTTGTTTCTGAAGGGCTGACAAACATCCCTTTATTTCAGATTAGTTCTAAAAAAATTCTTTGATTCCCTTTTTGCGTGGCAAAACTGTACTTTTGATTCTATTTTTTATGCAGATGATAATGGCAAGTATCCACATTTAAAACGAAATGGAAGAATGGTTTAATGTTCAAAATGTTGTTTCATTATTAGATCATACTTGTCAATAAGAAAAAATCCCATGACTTAAAACCAAAAATAATGTCCTGAGATCAATTGGGTATGAATAATTTACTCAAAAAGAGTATGTGTCGATGGCAGTGTGTATCAGTATGGAAATAGAAGGACTTAATAATTAAAACTGGAAATTGCTTGACCAAAAACTTGACCCAAAGTTTCGTGTTGTCTATGAAAATATAAATCAAACGAAGAAATTACGAAAAAAAAAAAATAGTTTTAGTATTTATAATGGCTATTGAATGTAAAAGTTCATAAATCAATTTCCCTATGCTAAAAACTAAAATATCAACAAAATAAATTGTTTACGAAATTTATAATAAAATTTTTATTTTCGGGTATAATTTATAATACCAAAGCCTGTATAAGTGTATGAAATTTAAATTGATAAAAACGCATTTAATAAAGAAATACTGTTAAAAAACTGCCAGTTCATAATTCAATTTCCACCACTGTATTTTTTTTTCTAGAGAGTGGTACTTGAACTATTTTTTTTAATGATAACTTTAAAAAGGATGTCTTATCCTATGTAAAATAAGAAACTCAATGGACGATTCGTATGAGTGGAGCATTGTTTGTTTCTGGGCAATGTTTAAATTAGCTCTGACTGCACCATAGACGTTGCTGTTGTAGTTTAGTCGAACTAGATGCCGGAAAGTGCGTTTGTGTCGTTTAAGACAACAATTGACGTTCCTCTGACGTTATCGTAGAAGCACGTCATCGTAGTTCCTGCTGTGACGTCATCGTGTCCGTTTCAGTCTTCAGTTATGTGCATTTGGAGCGACGGAGTGGAGAGCGGTTTGCTTGTGGGAAAGAATAGCAATGCTTGACGTATCTGTGATCGTTCTAGACGAATCAGATGTCGGAGCGTTGTTTGTGGGGTTTAAGACAATGTTTAAACGCCTGGTTTGTTAGAACACAAATTCGGATGCTGAGCAGTGCGTCCGAATTTTCCGCTTTCTTATTGGCCCTAGTGGTCACGTGACAGGTGCACCAAAATTAACGTTGATCTCAGCTCTCAAAAATCTCGAATCAGTCATGGTTTGATTAGCGTTTAAGACGTACAAAATTGCCGATGTTTATACCTATTCGATTGAGATAACGGTGGTCGTCGCTCACTACGCATGTTAGATGCGGACGCATCACTAGACGTGAATTCAAACAAACCACCCAAGCTAAGATCGTCACTTAAGTTCCCACATGTGCTATCTAACTTTGCAAAGCAGTAGAAATTTACTGAAAGGTAACCCTTGGTGAACTTTTTCCAAAATCGCGCCAATAGTCGGCCGAATAACCAACCGAAAATGATAGATAGGTTAAGAGTTTATTCGTCGCAATCAGAGCTACACAGGGAAAACCGAAAAGCATGTTTTTCATTTTACACCGGCTTTCTTGTTACATAATATCTGCTGCATAATGTATAATGTAAGCTAGTATAATATGTAACCAGAAAGTTCGAACAGCCGGTTTAAACACAACGTTTTTCGAACTCTCCCTCGTGTAGCTCTA